>OZ023215.1:51687742-51817742 GCA_963995525.1 Escarpia spicata
AACTTGGTATACGTAGTATACCCAGACATATAATGATATCAATAATTATTTGGACTGCAGGACTGATGCCTTATTGTGATAATATTATAACAAAGGCCATACAGTATTTTGTGATGCTAGTCACCAAAGAAAAGTATAGGTGCTACATTTCTGGTCATTCTCAACTTTATATTGAACACTTGGTTTGCAAGGCTGTAGTGTAAACAAGATTTAACAAGATTGTCATCTAAGTAAAAATGTCACAGATGGCTAGTGAACAAGAATACAACTGGTTAATAATGAGAAAACACACTTGTCAGTTGATCATCAATGTCTGGCCCTGTACAGGCAGGGCCAGACATTTGAGCTATGTCATAGTTTACCAAGCATTTTCAGTAGCTTGTTGACAGTTGTATTTGCACGAGAAAGTTTTTGATAAACGATGGCACATATTAGCATTGCGATAAGCAAAAAAACAGGATATGTCCTTATTGCAGTGTAGACATTGTAACCACACCTGTCTAATACAGTAATTGTGCACCTTAATAAAATTATTATCATGATTTGATGAGCCATGGTGGCGACTTTGTTGACAATGACTACTATGCATTCTTTTGCCCAGTACGACATGTTATTGAACTAATGCATACTTCTTTGTGATTGTGTGCATTTAGGCAACTTTTTAGATATAAATGGTTACCGAACTGTTTTGAAATAACAACTCATAACATTTTAACATTTGCAGTTTTTATGACAAGCGATAATCTCGTTTTAACTCCCATTTCTTACATAATTATTAATCATGTTCTGTAATCCATATGTTATATTTGATATTTTAATATGTACTGGTTCTTGTTACGTTAACTAAATAGTATTATCTATTTCATTTAGATGAACAAAATTCAATATCAAAAACAAATGTCAGTATGTGACCACCATTGACTGCTGCATGGCTCATTCTCTGCATTTTTTATTTCCCTGATGTATAGTTCATATAAAACTGAAGTGACAATGCCATAACATAGTTAACAAAGCTACAGTAAACTGATAATCTAAACGTCAACAACTGTTTCCTGGCTTCCGCAATGCTAAAATCAGTGGGTAATAGATTCATATGTAGTATGGAAACTATGTAAGTTGGCACACTGTATACAGTAACAAACAGGTAACATAATCGTGTGTTATTTAAGCTCTCCATGTTAATGGGCCACGCCCAGGATCATCCAAGGTATTAGGTTTCTTCACTGAGGTGATATCTAACTTGATAGTAATAATTCTGCATGCTAGCCACTGAAGTTTATCGAGACCATATATATTTTATGTATACATAATTACAATAATAAAATCCTGCATTTTATTACGCTTACATTAATCATTTGGCCAATTGTAGTTTTGCTATTTGTAGTTATGTATTCTTGATAAAAACATCAGTGATCTTGTATGTGACTGTTGTAATTATAGATGATCTATTTTTTCATATTTGGAATTGACTACCAAAGTGTATGATTGAAACAAAATTATATCATATTGTAATTAATCACTGGGTTGTCATTTGTTTCAATTATAAATTTGTGCCTCCTCAATAAAAATGGTGGACATGCTGCTTCAATTGTGCAAACGTGTAGTTAATGCGTAATTAATGCCACTAGAGGAGCTGGGCAGTTTGTCACTGATACATTTGACAGAGCCTTGATAGATCCTTTCAGCAATAGTTCTTCATATCATTAGATGAAAATCTGCCCCTTTTAAATCCTGAAGCCAAATTGTTGTCAATCCTATGAAAGGAATATGACTGTTACATGTCTGGCAATCAGATAGGACAGTAGAGTACATGTCTGTCTATCGGTGAAATCTCTGAGAATCCTCGTAAGCCAGTGAAAAGAACACATGCTTTGCATATGTTCAGCCACCACAAAATACAGAGGATCAGTTTGGTGAACATCTTTGGTAAGATAAGCAAGAATCCCAAATTTGAGTGTTCTAGCTCCAGTAGTTTTCGAGTTACGACAGATTGAAATTTGGGACTTGGACATTTTGTGACGGCTTCTTAAAAATAAATAAAATTATTCATATTTCACAAGTTAATATCTCTTGTACTATTTAACCTGTGTCAATGTCACAAACACACAATTAGAACATAAATACAGTGTATGGTTAGTGTGCACCAAGTTGATCAACATAATGATTTATTCAATAAATCATTCACGAGAGGGTTTTTCAGACCTTGATTGTGAGCAAAATACACTAACCTCAGAAACTAGTTGTATATAATTGGTATATACACATGCTGCAAGTGTGCAAATCAGAGTAATATGGCAGGTCTGGTTGTCTTATTTATGAATCTGTACATATGCAAAGATGGTATGTTGTTCTATTTCTTAAAAATTGACCAACTTCCGACCCAAAAAGTCAATGAGGCGTAGCATGTATTGTCACAAAACTTTTTCTAGGTGTAAGCTTGTCCCTATAATGCAAATAACTAATAACTCTCAATATCCTTCCGTGCTTCCTTCACAACAAAAATGAGATACTTCTGGGTGCCCCAGATTTTTCAATAAATCAATTGCGATTCACGAGATGGTTTCCAGGCATTGATTGCGAGCTAAATATAGATGCCTTAATTAACTGTTGCAAATATTTGGTATCTATGCATACCAGTGTGTATTATCAGAGCAATATGACATGTCTGACTGTCTTAATTATGAATCTACACGCACTCAAAGATGCTATGTTATAATATATATCTATAAAATTAGCCAACTTCCTACCCTAAAAGTCAATGTGGGGTAGAAGATATTGTTATGAAACTTTTACTAGACATAAACCAGTCCCATAACACAAATAACAAGTAACTCTCAATACCCTTCCATGCTTCCTTCTCAAGAAAAATGGTGACCATTGGTTACCCCAAATTTGTCAATAAATCACTTGCGAGAGGGTTGTGAGCTAAACATACATGCTGTTGTTAAATATATAAATTATGTATATATATATATATATCATTAATTAATTTAATAAATATATAAATTTGTCTTTGTTGTTCGTTGAATGGGAGTGTAGGCTAGTCATTATTACTAATACTACAAATCTTTCGGAAAACTTACAATTTAATGAATAAGACATTACGCAAGGACTAGAGACACAGTTGTTTACGTAAGTCTGCATGTCCTTGGTGGGTGCCAAGGTCCAGACAAACCCACTGACACAACACACATGACATCAAATTGCTTGATGTTTGCATTCGCAAAATTGCATGCGCAGCGTGACGAGAGTGTGCGTTCAAATAGGATGTAAAAACAACCACGCAACTGTTCTGTCTATCGTTCGTTTGTTTAGGAGAAAGTGAACTCCGACTGCAGTGCAGTAGTAATGATAGTGAACACTCCTCGCTGTCAGAAACTCTGTAAGGACATGACTGGGGGCATTCTTAATGTCCACCGGTCCTCTGGGACACACATTTCACCCCAGCCTTGTCTTTTTGATCATTGACTGCTTGTGAACCAACTGCCCACCACAATGAATTTCGGACATAGAACCTGTCTGCATCATAAATCACAGGTGTGAACTGAGAGTGACACAAATAGTGACCATGGTAGGCAGAACAATTCACTATTTATCTGTTTTGGGGTGCAAACTAGGCCACTTGTGTCACCAGCAATATGCGCACATACCTTTTGGGGTATTACGGTATGTTCATCTACTTAAATTGCATCGTTGGCACAGACACTGGAAAGGTGGGTTTGTTCTCGGCACATAAAACCTATGGTGATTATAATTAAAATATCAGGTGTGTGCCGCAAGGTATGTTATATGTGTTAGGGCTAGTCAGTGTGATGGTGCCTGTGTGCATGCATGTGTGCGCCCATGTGTGTTGCGGCACGTGTGCGTCCACGCGCGTCATATTTGTTACACACTGTTGGCCATTATGAGCAGGTTTATTCTGACAGGTTTAAAGTGTGACCTTCTACAGTAGTGATAAGAATGAATACACAGCATTTCTATGTACTGTACTACAGTATATATAAAACAAGTCACTGTGACCTAAAAAATGGGTAAATAAGATCAATTGAGCTGGATTCACCAGACCATGACTGCCTGCCAGTCCGCTGTTCTAAAAATATATGTCATCACTTCAATTTCTGACAGTTCAGTAAACACAACGTATTCACTGCATGATGATTTTATTAAAAGAGCAAATTTTTTTATTTGTTTTCTAGTTAATGTCTCAATTCTACAACCAGCCAAATTGTCTTCTTTGGTTTTGAACCATATGAAAAGAGATCCGTATGTTTATAAAATAAAAATTGCAATATTCTGAATGAGGCAAAGAAGTATGCGTTTTACAGAAGAGTAATTCGCTTGTAGGTCTACTTTAAAAATTAACAAACAATAATATCACATGTTTCTGTACTTCTATTTATTCCGCTTTTACCTTTCAGACCAACACCACACCTGTGATTGAACAACATATGGCTGTGTCACCATGACAACCACAAAACCAAGGCTTTCCGTCACCTAGCTGTGGATTACCTGCAAATGCAAGTTCACAAATGAATGGAATACTCAACCACTGAAGTGTGTGTTACGCTACAGTTATCAAGTGTCAGCAACAACGTTCACTTCATCTGATGTAACAAAACGAAGAAATCCAACGCAATGGCTGCATTTAATCTAACTAGCAGGCACACGAGTTCAGTCGGTATGACGACAACAGCAACGCGGTCAGTGACAACACGTTCGAGTCCAGCCGGGGCTCGGGGTGGTTCAGTCCCGGTCAATAACCCTACGTCAACCATTCCAGCCAGTACCACGACCACTATGCTACCTACCACACCCATAACCACACCAAAACAGTCTACAAAAGCACCAGCAGTGGTGCCATCTAGCAAGACAACCACACAACGTATCATTTCAAAGTCATCAACTGCAGCACCGCCTATTAAGAGTACTCCAACCAAGAGCATTTTCAGTGAGACGTCAACTGCTGCAGTGCTGCCCTCTAGGAATGGCGATGGTGAGTGAAATGTGAAACAAAATTAAACTTATTTAGGTTATTTAAAAATATTTATTTGCTAATTTAGTATTGAATAATATCTGGAATTATGCCATTAGTTTCTGACTTAAGTGACAGCTGTCAATCAAAATATATCGAACCCTGCCTCAGTATGATTTCATAAATTAATTACAATATCAGATTTCCCAAGTAAATTGCCCATATATATATAAAAGGAAAAATCCTTGACATAAGTTATTAGTTGGAAAAACTATTCAGTTTATGTGGACAGCATCATTCATTGGGGAAAACATTTAAAGTCAGAACAGAAAGATGATATGCTAATTCTTGAGATGCTTCTAGTGATTAGTGTAACCCTGGAATGTGACATTAAAGTTTGGATGTTTTCTACAAGGATTCTAATTTTTACACTAATAAGCATTTAATACACTAAGCTGTATAAATTCAATCTTGGTTATATAAGAACTTACCTTTACCTGTCTCAGGTGCAAGCAGTCGAGATGGGGTGAATTTGGGCTATATAAGAACTTACCTTTACCTGTCTCAGGTGCAAGCAGTCAAGGTGGGGTGAACTTGGGCTATATAAGAACTTATCTTTACCTGTCTCAGGTGCAAGCATTCGAGGTGGGGTGAGCTTGGCCTATATAAGAACTTACTTTTACCTGTCTCAGGTGCAAGCAGTAGAGGTGGGGTGAACGTGGGCTTTATAAAAACTTACCTTTACCTGTCTCAGGTGCAAGCAGTCGAGGTGTGGTGAACGTGGGCTATATAAGAAGTTACCTTTACCTGTCTCAGGTGCAAGCAGTCGAGATGGAGTGTATATAAGAACTTACCTTTACCTGTCTCAGGTGTAAGCAGTCAAGACGGGGTGAACTTGGGCTGTATAAGAACTTACCTTTACCTGTCTCAGGTGCAAGCAGTTGAGATGGAGTGTATATAAGAACTTACCTTTACCTGTCTCAGGTGCAAGCAGTCGAGATGAAGTGTATATAAGAACTTACCTTTACCTGTCTCAGGTGCAAGCAATCGAGGTGGGGTGAACTTGGGCTGTATAAGAACTTACCTTTACCTGTCTCAGGTGCAAGCAGTCGAGGTGGGGTGAACTTGGGCTGTATAAGAACTTACCTTTACCTGTCTCAGGTGCAAGCAGTCGAGATGGGGTGAACGTGGGCTATATAAGAAGTTACCTTTACCTGTCTCAGGTGCAAGCAGTCGAGATGGAGTGTATATAAGAACTTACCTTTACCTGTCTCAGGTGTAAGCAGTCAAGACGGGGTGAACTTGGGCTGTATAAGAACTTACCTTTACCTGTCTCAGGTGCAAGCAGTTGAGATGGAGTGTATATAAGAACTTACCTTTACCTGTCTCAGGTGCAAGCAGTCGAGATGAAGTGTATATAAGAACTTACCTTTACCTGTCTCGGGTGCAAGCAATCGAGGTGGGGTGAACTTGGGCTGTATAAGAACTTACCTTTACCTGTCTCAGGTGCAAGCAGTCGAGGTGGGGTGAACTTGGGCTGTATAAGAACTTACCTTTACCTGTCTCAGGTGCAAGCAGTCGAGATGGGGTGAACTTGGGCTGTATAAGAACTTACCTTTACCTGTCTCAGGTGCAAGCAGTCGAGATGGGGTGAACTTGGGCTGTATAAGAACTTACCTTTACCTGTTTCAGGTGCAAGCGGCGGGGGTGGGGTCAACCTAGGCCTGGCGATTGGTCTTCCCGTCCTCTTCCTGGTCATCCTTGTTGTTCTCGTTGTCCTGTTCCTCTGTTGGAGGAGAAAGAAGCAGAAGGTGAGGCATATTATTAAGCTACAATAAAACCGTGCTTTATCGTCACCTCAAGTAATACAGCCACCTCGCAATTAAGGTCACCCTGGGACAGTCCCAAATTTGTTCTGTAACAGTAAAATCTGGATACTAAGGTCACCTTGCTATTCAGGTGACATTTGCCCAGTCCCGAGGGTGACCTTAATTGTAAGGTTCCACACGGCTTAAGTATTTCATCTATGAATAGTAGCCTGTTCTTCATCTTTTTTAAACCAGGTTGTCTGTTCCATCATTCTATCTTTAATCCATCCAGCGTCATTAATATTGTCAATGTTAGAGCTTCTTTTAGAATCTGATTATTTTGTTTACAATTTTAATGTCAGGAACAGCTTTAAAATTGCAAACACTGTTACAGGTTTATTAAATATATGCAATTTGGCAAACAGTGTACATTCAAAATACGTATTCTAGAGTTAAGAATACAAATAATATATTATAATTATAAAAATATAAATAATTTGTAATAAATAAGGAACGGTCATTGTACCTTTAATTTGAGGCTGTTTCTTCCACATATTTAAATATAATGTTCTTAATATTTGAATAGATATATTGGAGGTGTACTACCCTCCAATTTGCATTTAGTATTCATAAAACATTGTTCAAAATTTGAAAGTTGCAGTAAAGTAAATATCTTTAATTTCAATATTACGCATCTGTTGGGGCTAGTCGTAATTGCCATTCGATGTTCCGTGCATTTAGTTGGTTCACATACAATCAATAAAGGTCTTATTCAGTAAACTTTCGGCTGATAAGTACCGGTACACATCCTCTGGCATGAGAGGAATATTCCAGGTAATGAAACATACCACCTTGCTTTAATTTCCCCATCAATCCACCAGCATTTCCTTGGTTACTCAGATCAACTCCAATAACAGTATCATTTCTTCCTATCCTTCCCAACTGTGAGTCTTGTCCATTTCCTTCTGTAAATTTCTTGTTTTCTCTCCTGTTGTCTGTCTAATTTGCAAGATTGCCGTACCATTTTATTTATCTAACACATGGCTATGTTACTACTCAAAACTTCCTTCTTAATTCATTTTTGTTGTTGTTCATCCCTTGTCAAACTCACTTCACAAAAACTAAACCTAAAAAATGTAAGTGTGGATTTATTTGCAGGTTGATTGGTTGTAGACCTTTGACTGCCATCATTAATGTTTATTGATTATAATTTGTGGTGTCCTGTGTTTAGACATTTTCACCCGAGGAACCCAATCATAATGACATCAAGCGAAAAGGAAAGCCAGAAATCTACATTCGGACACCGAGCAGAGAAGGTACGTGCACATACAGGGCTGTCTTGTTTCTTAGTTGCAGTCCATACAACAACACCAGGTTTAAATTTCTGCAAATGAAATACAGGCTGCTGAAATAAGTTCATAAAGTTACTGACCAGTGTGATTTTCGTCATATATATTTTATTGAAATTCTGACCCGAAATGTTTTTTGTTGTGACAAAACTACGGAGCAGATGTGTTTATGCAAGAAAGATAGATTTGACAGATATCATGCCGCCCTTGAAAGTAATGGACTTGTGGACACAATACATTAGTTCAGCAAAGCGTGACAGAGATAATAGGATTGTGACATAGATGAGCAGTGATGTATCGGATCCGTCCGTAGTGACCGATGCGCTGTGTGTTACCAGGGACGCAGCTGTATATCGTGAGACATGCCTTCAATGCGGTGGATGCAAGACACCTGTCGCTGACCATTGGTCAGTTTGTACAGGTGTTGGAGAAGGAGAGGGATGGGTGGATGCGAGGGACGATAGATGATGAGAAGGAGGGATGGTTCCCTGCCTCATGTGTCAACAAACTCGCATGTGAGACACAGAAGTTATAATTTGGAATCTAACAAATTGTCTTATAGCAAATAAATGAATTGGTCCCGATTTTTTTATATTGAATTTCTGATGAATTTCTGTCTGTATAACAAGTTATTATAACATATATATTTTGATATAACAAACAGTTCTGTCTGTCCCAGTGGCTGAAATCCAGTAAAAAATACGGTCTCATTTCGCCGTCGTCTAAGCACCTATCATTTTAATACTGCAAATCCTCCTTAGTTTCTTAGCAATTCCTCCATCTTTTGACGACTTTTGTTCTGTACATGACAATGTGAAGGCTTAATCCTTTATGGAGTAACCTGGGTATTTATTGCAATTTGCAACATATATTGCACATTTTGTAGACTTAAAATAATCTGACGTTTATTGTTTTATTTTTATGGCATACATTTTAATGACAGATGGACGGATGGACGGACAATAGACAGACAGACAGACAGACAGACAGACAGACAGACAGACAGACAGACAGACAGACAGACAGACAGACAGACAGACAGACAGACAGACAGACAGGCAGTCCATCATGATCGTATCAATGATAAATACATTTATGGTCACTTCTACAACACAGCCACCTTGCAATAAAGGTCACCCTGGGCAGTCGCAAATTATTTTTGTAACAAATATAGGAAATTAGTTCCACTAATAAGGTCACCTTGCTATTCAGGTCACCTTTGCCCGTCTGCAGGTTCCTCTGTATTTGACATTTTGTAAATTCCAAGTGATCTTATATTTATTGTATATTTTATGGCTTACATTTTAATGACAAACGACAGGCAGGCAGGCAGGCAGGCAGGCAGGCAGGCAGGCAGGCAGGCAGGCAGGCAGGCAGGCAGGCAGGCAGGCAGGCAGGCAGGCAGGCAGGCAGGCAGGCAGGCAGGCAGGCAGGCAGGCAGGCAGGCAGGCAGGCAGGCAGGCAGGCAGGCAGACCATTCTGATTGTATAAATTATAAATGTATCTCTTTAAAAATGTCTCTGCTTTGAGTATAACTGTGATGTAAAGCGCTGTAAAACACTAAGTGAATGTGGTGCTGTATCAATTTAGTATTTTATTTATTATTATGTTAAAATTGGGGATCTTTTTTTTGACATACTGCTTAATGAAATTTGGGGGTAGTATGCTTTCAACACAGTTATTGTAGTATTAAGAAAAATAAATAAATAAACATCAGTATATGATGACTGGACATCTCATGTTTTACTGCTTATACAAAACTAAATTATATAATTTATTAACAGAGTTGGAAGTGATTTTATTGATTGTCATTTGGTTAATTCAGGTGTTGATCAGCCAACGTTTGCTGGAGACATGGCGAAACTGGAACTAGATGATGGACACTGTCTGGATGGTAGGACACATTTAATATTTCATTGTCACACTTCAATTTGTTTTCACTCATCATGTTTCATACTTCAAGACTTATCTGTTATTGACTATGATATTTCAAGACTTATCTGTTATTGACTATGATATTTCAAGACTAATCTGTTATTGACTATGATATTTCAAGACTTATCTGTTATTGACTATGTATTTCAAGACTTATCTGTTATTGACTATGACATGCTAACTTGGTTACTTGGTTACTTTATATAAATGTCTTACTTGGCTTTTTAGAAATCATCGGGCACATTATGAAATTATTTTTAAATGTGCAAAATTTCACACAAAACACGAAATAACCTATATACGTAATGTTACACATTGCTAATAAAGCTATTGCAAGTTACCCAAACTAATGATAAAAGTATATTCTTTCAGTGAAACTGAAATTGTAAAGTTGACGATATAAAGTGATGATGCAATTTCTGTATTATGTTAGTTTTTGTCTGATACTACAATATTAATTTACACCATATATGTAGATAGTTTAGCATACATGTTGATTTAACACCATTCTTAGCTTGAAGTGAGAGCAAGTGATATATAATAGTTGAGTGTGACAGTTTGTGTTTTTAGCCAGTTAATCACCAGTTGTTTTGATGTGGCTATTGTTTGACTGTTTCAGTAGACAAAACCACTGCTGCTGTAGGTGGGTGCTGGTTTGTGTATGTGTGCATGTCGTGTGAGTGGATGTAGGTTTTATTAATATCGCAACGGGTTTTTCTTTTTCAAATAATGGGTCTTTAGATAATGGAATTTTTTTTCGGACACCACTGTCTGGATTATAGGGTGGTTTAATTTTTATACTCTTCTTCTGTGTGCCTTGTCTGTCAGAGGCGTTGACGATTATGGCCCTCCAAACGGCACCCTTGTTTGTTGTTTGTAGCAGATCTCTTATGCTCCTTCTACACCATGTTGACAGACTGTCTATTATTTTTTAATATTTTTCCAATAACAAGGTAAAATCAGTGTAACAGTGTATGTGTTGTGAGGGTGGGTGTTGTGAGGATGGGTGTTGTGTGGGTGTGTGTTGTGAGAATGGGTGTTGTGAGGGTGGGTGTTGTGTGGGTGTGTGTTGTGTGGGTGTGTGTGTTGTGAGGATGGGTGTTGTGTGGGTGAGTGTTATGTGGATGTATGTTGTGTGGGTGTCATGTGGGTGTGCATTGTGAGGATGGGTGTTGTGTGGGTGGGTGTTGTGAGGATGGGTGTTGTGAGGATGGGTGTTGTGTGGGTGTGTATTGTGTGGGTGTGTGTTGTGAGGATGTGTGTTGTGTGGGTTAGTGTTGTGTGGATGTGTGTGTGTGTGTGTTGTGAGGATGGGTGTTGTGTGGGTGGGTGGGTATTGTATGGGCGTGTGTGTGTTATGAGGATGTGTGTTGTGTGGGTGTGTGTTGTGTGGGTGGGTGTTGTGTGGGTGTGTGTGTTCTGAGGATGGGTGTTGTGTAGGTGTGTGTGTGTCTGTGTTGTGAGGATGGGTGTTGTGTGGGTGGGTGTTATGAGGATGAGGTTGTGTGTGTGTGTTGTGAGGAAGGGTGTTGTGTGGGTGTTTGAGTTGTGAGGATTAGTGTTGGGTGGGTTGGTGTTGTTTAGATGTTTGTTGTGTTGTGTATGATGGTGTGTGTTGTGTTGGTTTTATTTAGATGGGTGGGTGTCATGTGGCAGGGTGTTGTGTGAGTTTTGTGAGGATAGGGTGTATTGTGTTATGCGGGTGAACTAGATGTGTTCAACTTGTATTACAACATATTCCTGTGCTATGTTGCTGTCCTTCTCTGTTCCAGTAACTACAGTAGAGACTGAAGAGGCAGAGTGTCAGAGTTTAGAAGGTAGGCTCCAGCTTGATGCCCACTGACTAGTTCACACATTAACCAACGTTACGTCATTCAGTATGTTATGACACATTACCTACCCTCTTCACTCTCACTGGAGCATAAGGCTTCAACAATTTTCCTCCAGGCAGAATGGTCTTGGGCAAGCCATCTCAGTTCTTGCCAGTTCTTTCCTGCCAGCTTCATTTCTTCTATAGTTCTTCTTTAGGTGCCCAGTGGTCTGCCTTTTTTCTGTTGTTCAGGTGGTGTCCATTTTAGAACAGCATGTTTCTGTCCATGCAGAGAATGTGGCCAAGCCATCTCTACCTTCTTCGTTTCACTTTGTCGACGTAGACACTGTCTGCTCCTCACTTTTAATGCAATGTTCTTAACACTAGAATTAATATGTTGAAGGTAAACTACCTGCCAGATGATATTTAATAAGCCCAAACATTATTTGCAATTTAACTGTTGCACTTGCAAAATGTTTAAATTCTAAACACTGGTGGAGTCAGGTTGGATTAAATGCTAAGCTATTTGGTGTTCGGAGCATTTTGTGTTGTTCCTACATTCAAGGCAATTGAATGAAGTTCCTGCTAATAATAACACCGTAATAGTGTCAGGTAATCAGACTTTCTAACTTTGGCAAAGAATCATATCATATCCTCATTTTTGTTTTCATAAATGATTTAAATTTATTTTCAGTTATTATTTCCTTTAATTCAGGCAACAATTTCTTGTTTCAGATGTGGAGCATCCAAAACATGTGACAGGTAGGTGACCAGTAGGTTGTGACACCTTAGATGAAGGTTCAGCTGTATGTGCATCTATTAATATACTAACTTGGGATCACTAAGTGCATCTCCTCTGAACTCCTCACCTCTTTCTGTGTTCATTCCCTTCCATGAACCATTCGACTCTGATCTACCAACTAACGAAGTATTTAACAAAAACAATGATAGCTATGCAGAGATACTTACTTGTTTTTGATATGCTATGCTTTCCTGGAGTGCCATTCTCCTAGCTGAGATAATTGAGTGGTGGTCAGTTGACCAGATGGTGCTACTGTGTAGGATGAATGTAATCTAACACATACATAATTTCCATCTGATTAAGTGTAAGATACATTTGTTTCAGTACTCTTCGCTATGACCTTTAGTCACAGTGTAGGGACAGCTAGTGTTTGACTGGATTGTTTGTGAAATGGCTGACTAAATATATAGAGATTGTGTTGCTGTGATTTTCCAGAGGATGTAAAAGTGGACGAAGTGGACGAGTGTGAGAGTTTGGAAGGTGGGTTGTGGTCGCACCTTGTATGTTTCAGGGCAAAATGCGATATATCCATTTCTTTTGTATTTCATCCTCAAAGTTTAAATAAAAACTTGTAAATGAAGTTGACATAGATTAAGAATCCAAAATCATAGAGAATCGTACCAAAGTCTGAAATATTTGTTGCAGGTTTGTTATGCAAAATGAGATATTGATTTTTTTAAATTAAAACGTATATCCATACAGCATGTGCCATCACTCCGCGTAGCTGCACGTGTGGCACAGTGGTGCTCATTGGCTGAATTTTAATATATCTTATATAGCTTATCGCGTCTTGAAAACAAATGCTCTTTCATGCACATAGTTTAATAGAGATCCCGTTTTGTATAAATACGGTAGTCTCCAAGCACAATACGTGTTTAAACAAATGTTTCATGTTTGTTAATTTCAAAAATGGCTGTATCGTGTTTTGCCCTGTAACAGTTCACATGTTCCTTTCTTACATACGCGCCTCAGGAAGTATTCCTTTTGCTACTCCTGAAGAGACCACTCCTGATTTACATATTTCGCAGATACAATGGCAGATTTAATACTTTGTTTTCTGTGTGTTTATTGGACATGATTTATCTAATTATAATCATACACTGCATATGTGTTACTAATCTCTTCCTGCATTCTTTGCATCACAGGCGCTAAACTTTCTGTAGTTCATCCTCAAAACCACAAGAAAAACGCAACAGTTTTATATTATCAAAATTCTCACCTAATTTACGAACACAGTTTCATGTAGAGCTGAGTTATCCCTTTCAGAGGATGAATATTTTACAAGTTTATTTAATGTCTTGATCGTTTGATTATTTCAGGTGTGGAACAACCATCAGCAGACGTAACTAGATCAGAACCCATGAAAGGTATGCTATGGGGTGTTTTCACCAAGTATTCATACTGGACATTTGGGGAAGACTATGTATCATTAAACAGTAGTTGTTTTCTACAATTGTATGTAAACCGTTCCTCTGAGTAGTTGGTAATGATTACCATAACTAAATTGGAACAATCATAATTCAATTTCTTGTAGAAAGGGTACCATGTAATGAGTGAATTTTGTAAACAAGTAGTGCTAAGCACCCTCTCTGGGGTCGTAGGTGAAACAGCTGAAAGTTTGGTGCTGCTGTAGTGAATATGTGTATTTGGATGCCTTAAAGATAATTAAATTCTCAGCTATCCAAAAATATACAGTACCCGATACAAACATTTATTTTTGGTGTCCAAAAACATACAGTCACTGTGTATTTGGACACGTAAAATAAAGGTGTCTAAAAATATACAGCACAGAAAAATAATAACTTTTGTAGATTTTGAGGGTCTGAATACACAAATTATAGTTAGATTAGTGAAATGCAAAACATACCAGACAAACCAGGAAATCATGCAAAATGAAGCGCGCAAGATGCACACTAGAACTCTACGACCGTGAGGCACATGTGACACACATAGTCTGATGAGACACAGACTGGCTACTGTTTAATAAAGTCCCTGTTTCACGTATTTATAAGTCTTCCATGGAGGAAGTGTTATTTCATAGAATCATGTCGATTGGGTGACCTTTTATAACTGCCTGGTCAACTGGCGAAGAGATGGAACATGTGCTCACATTTATGTGTTTCTGTTTTAGGTGGTGCATTGAATTCAGAAGATGAAGAGTGCCAGAGTTTGGAAGGTAGGCCATGCTACCAATTAAGAAAAGATGCAACATTATTACCAAATATGATATTGAATGTAACATTTAGACCCCATGACATTTTAAATGAAATACACTCTGGTTCACCACACCACTCATTCACATACAGCAATGTTTTTTTAATGGCGCTAACTAAAAAATGTCCACTATGGCGCCGTACAACAAATACACCGTTCGTACAGCAAATAAACTAAGCTTTAAAATGACATGTGGCACACGATTATCCAGTAGCTGGCATCATCTATATAAGGTGTTAAAGTTCAGGTTATCTGCAGGCGGTTTAAGGTGGTTGGGAATCACAGCAGATCGGTTGTTTGTGGGTGGTTAGGATCTAAAACGTTAAATAAAATTTGATCGCAATAGGTGAACAGTTGATACAGCTTGATTAGGTGCTTATTGTCTAGAGATTAATCACTGTTTTTATGTTTGCTTACTTAATTGTCACTTGTCTTAAAGTTGCATTTTAAGTTAAACTAAAATTTTTAACAGTTTTTAAGGAAGTGTATGCGCAACAGGAAGAATATTTTTTTCACTTCAGAATAAATTATAGAATTGAAAATATTGCTTCAATTGAAATTTGTATTTAGAAGATGGGTGATCTCAGAATGCAACTTTATTGTGTTGGTCATTGACTTAAGTGATTGTTACAGATGTGGAGCCTCAGACTGCAAGGAGAGAAATGACACGACCGGAAATGAGCGAGTCGCAAAAAATGGAAGGTACAGTGATGTTTCAACTTACAGAGACAATCAAATGGTTTACAGTGTGAAACGTTCAGTTTCTACTGTGTCCCTTAATGTTGATTGCCTAGAGTGCATTATACTCTGCCCCCAATAGATCTGCTCATGGAAACACCATATCAGTTTCTGTTGAAGCATATTCCTAAGAATAATGTTATTTGTGCTACCCCAGTACTCCCTGAAATAGTTGAGAGAAATAATGTAGTAATAGGTACTCTTACTACCCGGTAGTAGTAACTTAATGACAACTGGCTTATAGTGCGCTTACCATATTTTCAACATTGTATGATGCACTTCAATTTATAATTGGGATTGTACTACTGGGATTTAATTACTCAAACATTGACTGCCAAAAATGTTTTCATTCAGTAATTCACATGTGTAGTTAACAAAACCGCTGTATTTATACAGTTAAAATGTCCTAGTTATTCCACAACAAAGACCTTGGGCCAGTTTCATGAAGTGTACTTATAGTTACGCAATTACTTAGCGTAACGTGTTTGCGTAAACTCCTATGCTCGCTAATATTTAAAAAAGTCATGTCATTTACTAAGACAATCATCTTAGCATTAAGAACGTTCTTAGCCGCTTCATGAAACCGGCTTTAGTTATTCCAATTTATTCTCTCAGGTTTTGTGAATGCCATCTTCCAAGTCGATGACGAAATCAGTGATCATGAACAAAATGCAAATGAAAAGAGGTGCAACAGTGTGCCAGTCATTGTGGAGATGACCCCTGAACCCACAGAGCCAGTTCCGGCCCATAGGAAGCATATCCCTGAAACTAAGGTGGAAACTGAGGTGGAGAATAATGTGGCCCTGACTGAAGATGACCACTTGAAGACAAGTGAGGTGGAGTCTGATGGTGGACAGAAGGAGATGTTGCGACTGGACACAGGATTAACTGAAGTTGGTAGGTTTCCTGAACGTCACCTGTAGTTATGGGTTGTCTCACAAGTATATCACCTTTAGTTATGGGTTGTTTCACAAGTACGTCCCCTTTAGTTACGGGTTGTCTCATAAGTATGTCACCTTTAGTTACGGGTTGTCTCATAAGTACGTCCTCTTTAGTTATGGGTTGTCTCCTAAGTATGTCCCCTTTAGTTAGAGGTTGTCTCATAAGTACGTCCCCTTTAGTTACGGGTTTTCTCACAAGTATGTTGCCTTTAGTTATGGGTTGTCTCACAAGTACATCCCCTTTAGTTACGGGTTGTCTCATAAGTACATCCCCTTTAGTTACGGGTTGTCTCATAAGTACATCCCCTTTAGTTACGGGTTGTCTCACAAGTTTCCAAAGTTCAGAAAATGTAAAGCTTTTTATTGATTCAGCCTCTAATATGTGGTGTGCGATTTTGAGAGATCCGAAATGATTTCTAAAACCACAGCTGCCGGATTTAACTGACATCCACCTTGTTTAGTCAAACTTAACATTTCTTAGCCGTAGCAAGGTATAAACAGCTAATGATTAACATCAATCTATGCTTGTATAAACTAGTTACTGAATCTTTTACCCTAAATATACTTAATTAAATCTAAGTTCCTGTTCTAAGCTAAAATAAAATGTTATGAACATTTTATGATGTGCAAGATCAGGCCATGTAGCTGTAGTGAGTCAGTGAAGGTAAATTTACTGCAAAAAAAATTGATTGTGACAGGCAACGTACTGGACACATCAGTTGACACAGACGACGTACTGGACACTTCAATTGTTTATCTTCCAGGCAAGTTGTTTGTGGCGGAAGAAGTATTCACTCCTACCAGTCCCAACCACCTGAGACTGGGAAAGGGGGATCTGCTGCAGAGGGAAGATGAGCGGCACGACTGGATGAAGGGAACGAATGTTACGACAGGGGAGACGGGCTGGTTCCCCAGCGAGTACGTCTCGGAGAAGGTGAGGACTAACAGGGGCGTAGCTAAGTATAAATACATGTGGAAACACAACTCTCTGATGATTAAACATTTTCAGCAGCTGTGTGATCAATTACAATCTGATGCATTTTGAGGTCAACATGATCATGAACACCTGGAGTAATGGAGAAAACACATGCCTCCTACATAACCACCATCCGCGGTAAAATGTGGATGTGAACCTTTGTATATAATATGTTGTTCTGCTGTTCTTTCCCTATATCTGCAATTCCCCAAACGCAGTCTTGGTTGTCCTCATCTCCTTTTCCCTTCCTTCCACTCTCCAAGCTTTCTTCACTAACTGTTTTTGTCCCATTCACTCTACCTGCCCAGCCCACTCCAGCTGACTCCTCGCCAGCTTCTTGAAACTTTCTCTCCCACCAACCTCCTCCATCGGCTCCTCCATTCTTCGCTTGTCGATTCTATTCACTACCACAATTCTTCTGACTCAGTTATTTTTGCAAACCTGTACCCTCTCCTGTTGCTTTTCCGTCACTGCAATAGTCTGTCTAGCCCAACAAGTGCGCTGGTGTCACATATGAGCAAAGCACCTTTCCCTTGAGTCTACACAATATCTGTCTGTCTCCCACTACACCCCCCTTTGTCTTAGTTTCTTCCCCTCCATTGTTTTGTTGTTCAACCCAGAGTACCAAACTTACTTTCAGTCCATGTCTGCTGAACATATCCGTCCACTCTGCCAGTTGTCCTTGAGGGTCCACTTCCCTGTCCAATACCAATGCCAGATCGTCTGCGTACAGCAGCTTCCGGGGAATGCCAGCCATGTTGGCTGCACCATTGTATCCCAGACTGCGTAGGATTATCCTATATTCTTCTTGACTATAGGCTCTCATGCTCGTGGCTATTGTGCTTCAGCAATTGTGTGTCCACTTCTAACAATGCAAGAAGATATCTTAGCCAATGCAGACACTTTCTGTGAAAGTCATTAAGTGGGAGAAAAGTGTTCTCCAAGTAAGCTACGAGAATGGCACATTTACTAGCATCAGGCTTTCCAGTCTCCACAGCTACATCCTGACTCTAGATAGGGCGGACCAACAGCTGTTCTTCACCCTTGACTGCAACTTCTCCCACTTACCTGTGAGCTGGTTACCGTTCAGCAATATCAAAAACATTAATTGCTTCAACAGTTATTTGATCATTGTTAACAGGTATACTATAAAACATGTTTTTAGTTATGTCCATTCCCCCTTGCCATTGTTAGGCTACATGTATTACCATTAGGGGATTCTTACTTAACCAAAACAATTTCCATATGACCATGATTGCAAGTGTCAACTTTGCACTCACAGGTTCTAGGAAGCCATCAGCTTATTGACTTCATAGCCTTGCATGCTTCTGGAAATCTCATCCCTGGATGTCGTCAAAGCATTGACAAATTGTTACAAGTGAATGATGACATTTTCTTTGCAAGTCACCCCTTGCCTGGCCTCCCGCTTACCGGTGGTGGCTTTGCAGTGCTGTGTGCCTCTAGTAATTGTATCCCATGACCATGTATTAAAATATTGATAAATTGTTCCAAGTGAATGAAGACAGTTCATTTGCGAAGGGGTACAACGTTATCAGGGTTTCAGGGGCCCGGCCACTGACTGAAGTGTCATTTTTCGTTTGCCAAACTGATGTGGAAGCACATATGTACATGCCTACAGCTAGCTATGCAGCTGGTTAAGGGTGACTACCTAGGGGGTATTGGTTCCCCAAGGGGTATGTCTCAGAGATGGCGAGGGCAAGGGTGACTACTTAGTACTTGGGACAGTTTGACTACAACATATCTGTTGACATCGTTAATATTGGTAATGAAGTCATCCATTTTGAGCTTGGTCATAATTTTATTGATGCACCCGTGAGTTCGGTTTTTGAAGATTTGTGCACAAAAGATGTTTTTGTAATTGTTTTATTGTATTACTGAAGGGTTTTGTCCATGGTGGGTGACGTCCATGAGGGGTTTATGTGAGTGAGGCATTATATCAATTTCCCGTGAAATAATATGTTTGTGTCTTTGCCCTGATTAGGCCACTCCACAGAAATTGGACCCAAAGAGTGAAGACACAGCAGTCAGCCAGACAGAAGACATCTCTCCAACTGTTGGTAAGATATCACCTAAACAACTGTCACAGGTGTTATAGTTATGTACTGTCAATCTGTGTAACAATTCTTGCAGTGTATAATTGTTGTCTACATACTGTAGCTGTTCATCATGTATTCATCGCCCCAAGCAAAGGTCACGGTAACCTTTATTACTAAATACAGTAAACCTCAGATATAATGAATCGCTTGAGACCGGTCAATTTATTTGTCGAATCCGAAATTTGTTATATCTCAAATTTACTGTATATTAAAAAACAAATTGTGACAAATTAATTTATTCGATATAAGTGAAATTCATCGTAAGTGAATTTGTTATTTCCAAAGTTTAATGTATTTGATGTATCCAGTACGTCACGGTTTCCCTACGTCACAATCATAATTTTGCCCATGACCTCTGGCAACCTTTGTCTTTGTCAACAGTGTTGATAATGGTTATATACATGAATTACATTACTATTGCTGCATGGCATCTCATAAAGCAAACTCCCACATAAAGTTGTTACTTTGGAAGCTTTGCCTTATGTTTTTTTTCACAAAGAAACACTTGTGGCCAGAATTTCAACAAAACATTATGGAATGCACAAACACATCACGTGTTTTATGATGGACAACTTTTGCTAGGCCACAGGTCACCTGATGGATAGGTTAGTTGTTTATCACAACCACTATTTTTTTGTAAGAGGCCACTTCCTGAGGCGTGTGTTGAAATGTGACACAGCATTGTAACATTATATAGGTGTGACCGTGATTTGACAGATTTCGTACCTGGATGTCTGGGTATTTCCTGTTGTACATTTGCAGTTTGCCATCTGAGCCAGACTGCATTGGATGCAGCCAGTATGGCTGAACTTGCTGCCAAAAGCATTGACATTACGACCTCAGAGCATTCAAGCGATGATGTGCCTAACTCAGAAAAAACTGTTCCTGGTATTCACCTGAAGGTGGGTTTGGAAACTAGAATATTTATTTTGATGACATTCTGTTCAGTGCCTTATTGTGGTAGTTGGACATTAGATTGTTAACACTTATTAAGAGAACAATTGTATACACCAGTCACCTGGTTGTTAATTATAATATATTTTAATATGATATTCTGTCTGTCAGTTTATCTGTCTGTCTGTCAGTGTACGTGTTTGTCTGTCTGCCTGTCTGTCTGTCAGTCTACCTGTTTGTCTACCTGTCTGTCAGTCTGCCTGTTTGTCTGTCTGACTGCCTGCCTGTTAGTCTGTCTGCCTGTCTGTCTGTCAGTCTGCCTGTTTGTTTGTCTGTCTCCCTGTCTGTCTGTCAGAATGCCTGTTTGTCTGTCTGCCTGTCTGTATGTCAATGTACCTGTTTGTCTGTCTGCATATATGTCAGTGTGCCTGTTTGTTTGGCAGTCTGTCTGTCAGTCTGCCTGTTTGTCTGTCTGTCCCCCTGTCTGTCTGTCAGTCTGTTTGTCTATCTGTCTGTCTCCCTGTCTGTCAGTCTGCCTGTTTGTCTGTCTGTCTGTCTGCCTGTTTATCTGCCTGTCTGCTTGTAAGCCCGCCCGCCTGCCTGCCTGCCTGTCTGTCCGCCTGTCTGTCTGTCAGTCTGCTTGTCTGTCTGTCTGCATGTCAGTCTGTCTGTCTGTCAGTCTGCCTGTCTGCCTGCCTGCATGTCTCTCTATCAGTCTGCCTGTCTGTCTGCTTACCAGTCTGTCCGCCTGTCTGTCTGTCTATCTGTCTGCTTGTCTGTCTGCCTGTCTGTCAGTCTGTCTGTCTGTCTGTCAGTGTGCCTGTCTACCAGTCTGCCTGCCTGCATGTCTCTCTGTCAGTCTGTCTGCATGTCTGTCCGCATGTCTGTCTGTTTGTCTATATGTCTGCCTGCCTGTCTGTCAGTCTGTCTGTCTATCTGTCAGTCTGCCTGTCTGTCTGTCTGTTTGTCTGTCCACCTGTCCACCTGTCTGTTCGCCTGTCTGTCTGTCCACCTATCTGTCCACCTGTGTGTCCATCTGTCTCTCTCTCATCAGTCAGTAGTTGTAATGCATCCCTATTACACAGACTAGAACCAAGTCACTGTTGGGAACGTGGTCCTGGTGCAAGTAGACAGTACATGGTGACGATATGTTTGTTGTTCCAGGAGCTGTCAGACGACCTCGGTCCTCCATCTCCTGACAGTGGCTTTGAGTCACCCCGACAGAATGTGAAGCCAATGTATGATGACCATGGTAAGGACACTTCCTTCCTTCTGTGCTCATACTTGATTGCCCAGCTCCCATCCTTCTGCGTAACGTCATCTTCTCACAGTCATCTCTCGTCTTCGTCATGGCACTGACAACATAACAAGTAGTTTTGTGTGTGTTGAGCTTTAGCGTCAGCACAGCTCACTCCGCTGTCTGATCATGATACTTTAGTGTTGAATATTTTTGTGGCGGCGTTCGAAAACCTCGATTTTCACCCCTTGAGGCTCGCCAAAAAACCTACTTTGAGGATATCTGAAAACCTTGATTTGCACCCCCGCTCTGAGGCCCACCAACATTTCCCACTTTGAGAATCAAAAAAGCTTGATTTGCACCCCCATTGCCTACCACTCTGTCGACATCTCTCTTCATGAATCGTTCCCGTTCCATTCAGTCCACCGGTCCAGTTTCCTCCTAAAACTCTCCCGCCAACCTTCTTCACTTGTCCAGTATGTCCACTTCTGTTGCTGCATAATAACAGTAATACTATTACAATTATTATTTAGTTTAACCTCGGCCAAAATTATAACCATGTAAATTATTTTGAACCCAACTTAGCCAAACCATCTGTTCTGCACAAACCAATTAATAGTTTATTTACAAGCAATCTGGAATATACTGCTTGGGAGAAGAATCTTGTCAGATCTCGCTTGTAGTACATTTCTGATTTTATTATAGCACAATCTTCCCTCGTTTGACTTCTAATCAGAAACCTGTTCTCTCTCCAGATGCTGCTGTTCATCAAGCCACCAGTCAGGATGTTAAGGACCCTGAAACAAGTCACAAGGAGAAGAAGCCAATGCCTGAAATCCCAATGAGATTTGTGACCCCAAAACTTGTAAAGATAGCGAGGAAAGCATCCGATGGAAAAGACGTCAAACACCATCATACCTTGTCCGAACCTGTGACGCCGCACCAAACAGAAGGTAGTGTGAAAGACACCACAGAACATGTGGCAAAGTACGGTGATGCTAAAGGTGATGCAAGTGACACTCCACAAACAAAGGAGAGTTTTGTTGATGACTTCATGAACAGAATGTCTCCCGAGATCGTGGAATCAGAATCTGCAGTCACAGAAGAACAGGATGCCTCAGAGGAACATGCAGTTTCCCCTGAACCAGAGACCAGTTCCACAGAGAGACCAGATGTACCCTCAAAGCCAGCGAGACTGAAATTCTGGAACAAGAGGCCGAAGTCTCTGAAACAGCTGCTCCATGTTAACCTGCCGGGAAGTGGACGTAAACACCGTACAACAGATCCAGAGTCACCTTCTGAGGAGAAGGATATGGTCAGATCCCTCCATGGATCATCACAGGAAGTTGCAAATCCAGTGTCGCCAAAGGAGAAACCTCCACGTCCGTCACGACCTCCTTCATCCCAGAGTCCTGTCAATGGCGACTTGCCATCTCCCGGTGGGAAACCACCGAAGCCACCCCGACCAACATCTCCACCCCTGAGAAGCCCAGACGCGAAGGCAACGACTGGTTTTCCTAAGTTATCTATGGATACACATGGGAAGGATACTAGCCAGGAAGCAGCAGCTTCTCCGAAATCAGGGCAAAAAGGAATGGTAGATGAAGTCGGTGGGAAGGTGGATGACATCTCAGAGGATGGTCATGTAGAGGTTGTATCGCATGTGTACGGTACCCTTGGTGCAACTCCAGCAGGTGATGGTGAAAGGTTGCATGAAGAATTAGAGCCAAGTGCTGCAGGTGTTGAGAAGTCTGCAGAACCAACACAAGAGGATGTGCTGTCTTCTTCGCCATCAGTCAGTAATGGAGATGTTGAACCACATAACAATAGAGACAATGCAAAGGAAGATGAAGGTGCAGCACCCGCCATATCAGTGAATGCTAGTGACGATGCTAACACGACAGAGACCATGATTTCACCAGACACAACAGTTAAACATTTAACTACAGCAAACACAACACTTAACAGCACACCAGATGTTTTGCCTGATGAACCTACACCAGATACTACACCAAATACAGATATAGAAACATTGCCTAATGTTAGTAACGACAGCAGTTTGCCTGCCGGAGAAGAAAAACCAGAATCACCAGGTGCCATAGAACATAAGCCAGAGCTACCTGTGAACCCAGTCCAGTCTGAAGATATTCCAAATGGCGAGCAGGACAAAGAGCTCCCTGCATTGTCTGCCACACTACCACCACTGTCGACAGAGAAGGAGAGCTCCAGTGGTGACTACCACACACCGGTGCCCATTCAAAACAGTCCTGACACAAGTCCCATTAGCCCATTGAGATTTTTCACACCCGCCGGTTTTGTAGCAGGACCATCACCAGCAAAACGAGAACTTGACTTCAGCATGCTACCAGAGAGCAAAAACTTGCCAAAGTCCGACGATGGGGAAATGAAGACGGAAAGCAAGATTACGGAAGGTGGGAAGGATCCAGTTAGCCCCTTGAGGTTTTTCACACCTGTTGGTTTTATTCCGGGATCACCTTCACCAAAGCAAGGGGTGGCTATTAATGTGACTCCCGCTGAGCCGGTGAAGACTGAAGATGTCATGACTGAAGAGAAACCTAGCAGTGAGGGTGAACGAGAAGTCAGCCCTTTCAAGTTATTCACCCCGGCTGGGTTTGTCCAGAGGTCCCCATCTCCAGAACATGAGCCGGTCTTGGTTAGTCCACCCACTGTAGGACATGAGGCCATGGCGGATGATGACGTGACAATAAAGACAGAAGACCACCCCAGTGAAAGAAAGAAGGACGGGGTGAGCCCTTTGAGGTTCTTTACCCCACCAGCGTTTGCCCCCCAGCAGGGTCACTACAACACTGTCCACCTGCTTGATACCATGGGGGGTGATATACAAGACACAGAGGACATACTGCCAAGAGATGCCAGACAGACGTACAGAGAAGATGACTCATCATTGTCCGACGACAGCCGCAAGCTTGTTGACCAAATGGACAAAGATGACAAAATGACACTGTCACCTAATGACAAGCAGGAAGTTGACACACAGAGGCACAAAGATGGTGACAATATCATGACACATGTTGACAGAGATGACACATGTCCAGCTGCCATAACCAACGGTGACAAGAGTGTCAGCATTGATACGGAGGCCAGCAAAGATACTGGTGATAATGCTGTTAACACAAGTTTTGGTAGTGACTCTGACATCAACACCCGTCTACGTTTCTTCACTCCAGCCCAGTTCACCCCGTTCAACAGTCACCCTGATAAGATCAGTCCGGTGCATGCGCCAGCCTACACAACAAGCACAGCACTTGAAAATAGTGTTACAGAAGCCAGAGAAAGGGCAACAGAATCACTGAAAGAAACACTAGAATCACCAAAAGAGACTACAGAACCACCAAAAGAGACTACAGAACCACCAAAAGAGATTACAGAACCACCAAAAGAGACTACAGAACCACCAAAAGAGACTACAGAACCACCAAAAGATACTACAGAACCACCAAAAGAGACTACAGAACCACCAAAAGAGATAATAAAACCACCAAAAGAGACTACAGAACCACCAAAAGATACCATAGAATCACCAAAAGAGACAATAGAACCACCAAAAGATACAACCAACGTCACCAAGTCCAAAGTCTCTAATCCAAGTGAAAGTCTCCATATTGTCACAACATCCAGCCCAGAAGAACCGTGGAAGGGAATCAACGGTGACACACACACAGAGGTCAGAACCAGCCAGAAGATGATCTCATCACCCCCTGTGTCACCAACCCTCTTCACAGCCACGGGGTACTCATCACCAAAGATCTACCAGCCGTTCCACAAGTTCAACCTCGGGTCATCACCCCTTGCAGACGATACAAAAGAGGTGACTGATGGATCCCCAGATGAAGCATGCCCCTCTCTGCCCGTGAACGGACCGCCACCCCTCCCTGACTGCCCCCCACCCCCTCTGGAGGACTACTGAGTGTCCAGCACTGACCACTCCAAAGGTAAGATTTGAAGTTGATTTTTATTTAACATAAATAATACAATAGAGTATAAGCTTTGCCAACAACGTTGATAATGGTTATATATGTGAATTGACATATCCATCACGTGACCTGTTGCCTAGCAAAACCTCCGCAAGTCATAACAAAATGGATGCCAGATATGTGGTGGATTCGGACATTCTGTCATATATTTTGTAGAATTTCTGGTCCAAAAATTTATCTTTTTGACAAAAAAAAGGTAAAGTTTTTAAAGTGACAACTGTATACAGGAATGTTTGATTTATGAGACGCTGTGCATCAATAGATATTAATTCACGTATAAATAACTATTGTTGGCAAATGCAGAGCTCGACAGAGGCCATGCGCAAATGTATGATTGTGACATGGGCAAACTGTGATATACTGGATGTATCAATTCAATTTTTTAGCCTCTCTCATTTCCAATTCTTTATGAAAAAGCCTTTGTACCTACTGTCAACTATGATATGATAGCTAATTAGTGCAACTTTTGTGTGTAGCCTTGGTAATGTTATCTATTAAATTGGATTCTTCACTTGAATGCACGGTAGAATTCTGCAGGTGTTTCTGTGCTAATGTGTGATCAACAAATGCGATGGGTTGAAAACTAAATATTGACCTGGCAATTGGCTTTGTCAAGTTACCAGAAGTAATGTACAAAGTCATTTCTTTCAACCATCTATAAAATCTTTATTGTCGCACATTAAAATGGCAATTGTACAGTTTTTTTTTTAATACAGAGATTTCCATAATGATACGGTCGACATCATCTAATCGAGTGTACACACTTTTGATTAAACCAACTGTAGATATTGTTTAAACCATTTGCACAGTTCATATTTGAACCATGAAATAACCGGACTCACGATGAGTAAAACCAGTTCAGGAAGCCGCTTTAGTATGCCAACTTTTATGACAGATTTCCTTCCAGGGGCTGAGGTCTCGTTATCTCCGCATTCGCTTACTTGGACTATTGGCGTCTGATGTACCAATTGGCAGTACATTTAAAAACACACAGGCAGTATCTGGAGTTATTGGCATACTGCGTGCTTGCTGCTGCTGGTGGGCCACTTTATAGGGGGCGTCACTGTGGCTATTCGTTCAATTTCCATTCAATTTGTTGCCATAGTTGACGACTGCAAAAATGAAATGTTCACTGAAAACAAGTTTTAGATAAAAAGTATGTTGTGGGGATAACTGCAGTGCTTGGTCTATTGCGCCCTGAAAGGGTGAAGTTAAGTTAAGCAAGTACTGGTACAGGTGTAATGTGTGACTCTATTGTGTGTGTGTGTGTGTGTGTGTGTGTGTGTGGGTGGGTGTGTGTGTGTGTGTGTGTGTGTGTGTGTGTGTGTGTGTGTGTGTGTGTGGGTTGGTGGGTGTGTGTGTGTGGGTGTGTGTGTGTGGGTGGGTGTGTGTGTGGGTGGGTGTGTGTGTGTGGGTGGGTGGCTGTAGTTTTGGAAGCCATGTTGGATCTCTCAAAATTGCATGTGTCACGCCACATAATGATGGCGGTGGGTAGTGAAGTGAGTTTTGAGACCACTGCTAAGAACCTACTATTCTTGTTGCTTCAGTGTGTTTGTGAAGTGTGGTCAATGTCTGCTCTTTCAGGAGTGGCTTCAGATGTGCCTTAAGTGAGACAAACCAAAGAAGAGACAATCGCACCACAAAGACAACCTGCAGCCAGATTTGAAGCAGCCAGCTTCATACTGTGATGCCTTTATTGTCTTGTTTGTCTGTGTACATTATATTTACATACATGATCAATGTTTTCATTCTGTGAGCACACATACATACCTGGTACATGGCGTGTACATATTATGTATGTTTGTACAGAATGAACTGTCCACAATAGAGTCACTCTAAAGATCATGCCGGGGCTGAGAATTGAAAAAAGTTTTCTTCTAATTATACGTTGACATTTTTCTTCAATAAATGTGGCCTGCCACAGCGAAGTGGGTATTAACTGCCAAATTGAATTTTGTGCCTTTTTGGATTCCACAGATGAAGAGATTTAAAATGATATGTCACTTATTGAAGTATCTTCAGTAGTTTTTGATCTGTTGCTAAAATTGGAGCAGACTATTAACGAGCTACGTTTTGACAAACCATGTCATTTTGGCTCATATTGTCTGTGGTTCCTTACTATGTAGGTTTGTAAATACATCTATTTAATTAGTTTTATATTATTTGCCGAGAAAAATAAACTGGACTTTAAAAGATGAAGATGTATGCATTTAAGGCAAAATCACAAAATTTATGGGTTCTCAACTGAACAGTTATTTTTGGCTCAAGTGCAGAATAAGCTGGTGTCACTTAATACCCGGTTCGCTGTGGCGAGTCACAAATCTACCGGAAGCTTGGAGAAGCTAGCAAAAGTGGTGGCGCCATCTTCTGTATAGTTGGGTTTTCAAGGGCTTGCGAATGTGGACAGACTTTCTGACTAGTCCAGCCAGTTTGCTAAGGGGACCAAACAATGAAAACGTCTCAGATGTTAAAAGTGGTCTAGGTGTGCGGCAGAATTACATGAAACAGTTGTATGTATCCATGTGTATCTATATGATATATCCTTCTAAAATTTTATGAGTTTGTAAATTATTAGTTTAGTTGTCGATACAGTAAACTCTTTCTGCTGCTTATTACCCATAATATAGTTGTGCTTTGTAACAACCAAACACCCGGTTAGTTTGGTGAGGCAGAACAAGAGGACGATAATGGAAGCAATATCTGACATATTGTGCCCTGTAATAGTTTATGTTTAAGCATCCATTTTATGGTGTTTTGTAAATAAATGTATAAGCAAACTATTATGTAATGTTTGTGGGATAAGCACGCAAAGGCCTACATGAATTGATTTGTGAATAAGGATTTACGTATTTTAAGCAAAACGTATGCTCTGTATATTTAAGCATGTATACAATATAATTATTATATATTTAATATCAGTTATATATTTAGTAGATTGTACTAATGAATTAGTAGCTAGACAGCACTCTCTGTTTGCAGGCTATGTGATGGGTAAATCTGGTATACACAGTCTATTTTGTTTCTTAAGTTTCACATAATCGTGCAGTTAACTAAGCTTAACAAATATGGAGTATGTTAACAAATGTCCACCTTCAGTTTTAACTTTTATGCAATTTAGCAGCAGAAAGCAGATTTTATTACTCAAATTATACCTTTTATGATACATTTTAAATATTAATAGTTAACAGTTGCAATTATGTACACAGTGACCACGATGAAATAATCAGCTGGGTCTTAATTACTTATTAATGAAGTTACAGTATTAACATTTTGAATTCACTCCAGCATTTCCACACAGTTGAACATAATTATACTTGGCAGAATGTGGTCACATAATTTTTACATTCCCAGCATATATGTGACCTCCACACAAAAATAAGTCTCAACGTTCCGTTTTGTAGTTATTAGTCGCGTGTGAAAGAGCAGAAACGATGCTTTCTAATAACACAATTAATAATGGTGCCACCTTAAATTTGTGCAAGGTTTGACAGTTTTAAAGTTTGTACTTACAAAAAAGCAGTCCTGAGAAGTCATGTTCTAAAGACTTGAATATTCACGTATTCGCCTCCATGTACTCTACTTATAAGTACATTTTGAGTACCCGTAGACAGTTGTCAATGAAATATACATTTGGTATATAATGTTTCTACAATAATTTCTTAGCAACAATTAAAATTCCCAAATAAAAAGACCCGCCGGCTTCATTGTTGGACTATTATAACCACTGTTGGTGCAGTGAGACTCATGTCGTGGTAGAGGTCACAATTATATTGGCATGCAACTGAAGGTACACTGCCAGGGTTTGTGTGTGATTGAAGGCACATGTTGCAGAACGTTTTCATACAACTGAGACTGCAAAATGCTGTCGCTATACAAAATACCTACTCCACAAGATGTATTTGCTCAATAATTAAAAAACATGCGTCACAAGGTGTTGGTGCAATTGTACACAAACTCTGTACAACGCGTTCATACAAGTATAGATCTTTATTATGACACTGTAAATGATACACTGTGCAATGTAGTCACTCAGTAGAACATGTTTGTAATGGTGCTGAAAGTAATAACTAACGTTTGTATGGTTAACTATATTTGATAAATAATACATGTGGATCTGTTGTTGAACTTACATTGCTGTGCATTGTTGTCATGTTCCATAGGTGCTAACGATTAGAAAAATGCAGGTCATATTGCTGTTAAAGATGATGTGCCTCGCGGATTATTTCTGTATGACTGTCCATTGCAAAAACTACCATTGGTGTCCCCAAACTGTTGGTAACTGAAACGTTTGCAAACTCATCATGGTTCAAAAATATGTTTAATCGAGTGTTCGGCCCAACTTAGCAATGAACCAAACGGTTGTGTTTAGACCAACGTCTTCACATTCAATGTAACCCTGATAATGTGGGGAGTGACATAAAGGTTGTGAATATTAAATGTTACGATGGAAGTTACTGATGTCTGTTTGGGTCAGTCTTACGCTGTGTGTATGTACTTTTTGTCTTTATTTTTATGAACGTCCGTGTTACTGATACTATTAACCAAACACTAACTCAACGTCGGTGTTCATGTGTGAATGTTATAGTATGGTGCAGAGGCAAATAAAATATATAAATAAATTATTCCTCTTGCAGATTTATTTCAGGTAGCAGTGAGGTGGTAGTCACTGCACTATATAGCCCGATGATGGAGTAATATATGTACTCTTTGCTTCACTCCAAACGGTTCGGCAGTTCCTCCTTGTTCCCTGTCCAGGGGTGAGGGTCTGGTATATATAGTATTGTCAGACCTCTCGCTCTGATCCTTCTCCACGACTTCCTGTCAACAGCCGCCTCTATCCACCTTTCATCCCACCCGATCGTCTCGTGTCCCTCCTCACACAGCCCTCCCATCTCAGATGTGGCCTTCTCCCCCGTCCTTGGTGTTGCTTCACCTCTGCTCTATTTGCAAGTTTGCCTGCATCCATCCACTTGGCCTGCCCATCTCATCCGGCTTCTCACCAGTCTTCCTGTTAGGCTGCATTCCCGACCAACCTCTTTCCTTAGGTCGATCATCCTTCCTCTGTCCATCATCTTTTTTGTGATTTTTCCAACCGAGTTGTTCTTGCAAACTTGCCGCTTCTATTGTTCCGTCAGCGCCTCTGTCTCCAGACCATACAGGCATGCCAGTGTAATACATGGACTTTCCCTTTCAGCTTATTCGAAATGTCCAAGTCCATAACTCCCTCTACCTTTCTCCAAGCATCGGCTCCTACATGTATTCGACGTCGCACCGTTACCTCTAAATGTCCATCCTCCGTAACCATTCCTCCAGTGTACATAGAACATTCCACTTGCTTAATTTCCTTCCCATGCAACCTGGTATTCACCACCTCTTTCTGCTGTCCAACCCACGTCACTTCTGTCTGCTCCCGGCTAATTCTCGGTCCATGTTTCTTGGCCACACCGTTCCATTCCTTTAACATTCCTTGTAGTTGTTGTTTCTTCTCACCTGTGATGGCCGATACCATCTTTAAACCCAGCGCCAACAATAAGTGATGTGGTGCTACGTTTTTGATCTTTTATTCCATCGAAAGTTAATCTTAGAGAGATTTTAAGCTGGAATTCGGGATATTTGCCTGTATTCCGGGAGGCACACCCAAAATCCGAGAGACTCGCGAGATAATGCCAACATTGTTGTATATGTTACGTCAGCTGCGACCTAGTAGAATATCGTGGTGTATTGTGTCATACGCCGCTGTTAAATCGACTAAAACAACAAGTATCCCACGACGAGCATCTTTCACTACACTACTAGTTTTTATGCGTATATTCGATGCAAACAGAAAGTTCAGGATAAGGTCGGTCCTCTAGAAGATAGTGCTGGAAATACAATATCAGAGGGATTCTTAATGGCAGAAGACCTGAATGAGTATTTTAGTTCAGTGTTTACCAGGGAAGATATTAGTTCACTGCCAGTACCAGAGGCTAAGTTCAAGGGGGCAGATTCAGACTATTTAGGACAGTTAGTTGTAACCTCGGAAATGGTAGCTAAGAAGATAAGGGCTATGAAGGATAATAAATCACCTGGAGTGGACGGGATTCCGCCCAAACTACTATTGGAAATTGTAGAACAAGTTAGCGCACCGCTTGCAACAGTTTTCAATTTGTCATTAGAAGAGGGAGTGGTTCCTTTAGAATGGAAAGAGGCAAACATTATACCGTTATTTAAAAAAAGGTTCGAGAAACAAGTCAGAGAACTATAGACCAGTGAGTTTAACATCAGTGATTTGTAAATTATTAGAAAGACTAATTAAAGATCACATGGTGGATTTTCTTGTTAAACATAACTTGATAAACCCATCTCAACATGGGTTTTTAAAAGCGAGGTCATGCTTAACAAATATGTTATGTTTTTTGGAAGACATCACTAGGTGGGTAGATGAGGGATCACCAGTAGATATCATCTATTTAGATTTTCAAAAAGCTTTCGACAAAGTACCACATCAAAGATTACTCCTTAAGCTAAAGGCCCATGGCATAGGAAATGGTATAATAAACTGGATAGAAAAATGGCTGAATGACAGAAGACAACGTGTAGTAGTTGATGGGGAGGCTTCAAACTGGAAATCGGTATTGAGTGGGGTACCACAGGGATCAGTACTAGGACCTATATTATTCTTAATATATGTCAACGATTTGGACGATGATATAACAAGCAAGGTGTTAAAATTTGCGGATGATACAAAAGTGTTTAGAAGGATTAAAAGTGATGGAGACAGACAGCATTTACAAGATGATCTTGATAGGTTGATCAAATGGTCTGAACAGTGGCAAATGCTGTTCAATTTTGGGAAATGTAAATGCCTCCACACAGGTCATGGGAATGAAGAGGTAAAATATAAAATGGGGGGTACTGTTCTAAGTACTACTGTAAAAGAAAAAGACAGGGTTAACCATTAGTGCTGATATGAAGGTTTCAGAGCAGTGCGGAATTGCAGCGTCAAAGGGAAATCAAATCCTTGGATTAATTAGGCGAAATATAGCGTATAAGAAAAAAGAATTAATAGTACCGCTGTACAAAACAATAGTGAGGCCTCATTTAGAATATTGTATACAAGCATGGAGGCCATATCGCAAGAAGGACATATATATGCTAGAAAGAGTACAGAGGAGAGCGACTAAAATGATACCAAATCTGAGGGATCTTAATTACGAAATACGCCTAAAAGAATGTGGTTTAACAACACTAGAGACCAGGAGATTGAGAGGAGATCACATAGAAGTGTTTAAAATATTGAATGGTTATGAAAATATTGATAGAAACATTTTTTTCTCAGTTAAGAAAGATGGAAGGACCAGAGGACATGAAGCTACATTAGTAAAGGAGCAGTGTAGATTAGATATAAGAAAGTTCTCATTCGCACAAAGGACTGTAAATGAATGGAACAGATTATCTCCTGATTGTGTTGGTGCTAGTAGCGTGAATATGTTTAACAATAAAATCGACACACACCTTAAAAAGGCGGGATACATGTAGATAAAAAGTATTGGACTCTCGATAAGCCAAAAGGCTTCCTTGTCCAACTGCCATCCAGAGTAATTTTCTGGATGGCAATCTTGTTAAATCTACTGCCACACACAGCTTACACGGATATATTCATTATGCTAAAATCACATCGTAAAAGGCTACCTAAGCGCATGCTCTGTTATAGCCTGCTATATATGTACACGTAGGCAAGAATAAACATGGTGTTATATACATCACCAATATACAAATTACACAAAAGAATGCACTTATAAGTACGCATACTAATCACTTTTACATATAAATATACACACACACCCATGCATACATGGGTTGAACTCTGGTGCGCAAACGGAACACACTTATTCTATAGTGAAATAATTAATTTACACAAGCTGAAATATACGTTAAATAAACTCATTGACCACATACCAGGGTGAGTCTTATGAGAGCGACTTTTTTTGTCTTTAATGGAAGTCTCCTATATCTAAGTTGTACATTCAATATGACACCCACCCACTTGAAATTTCACATTGTTACTGTTATACCATAATGTACATTATTACTATCAGTACTGGAGGCATAGATAAAGACAGCACAAATAAATCGACAAATAACAGTCTGGAAAACTCTTCTGAAGCTGGATATAAATGTTTTGTTTAAATGCAAGGAGTATAGTAAACAAAAGAAATGAACTGAACATTATGGTAGAAGATATTGACCCTCATATAATAGGTATAACCGAATCCTGGACCACCACCGATATATCAGATGCTGAATTGGGACTGACAGGATATGTAATGTTTAGAAAAGATAGAATAGGAAGAAAGGGAGGTGGAGTTATTTTATATATTAAAGAATCTATTCAGGCTTATGAAATAAAATTAGAAAGAGAAGCAGACTGCGAAGAAGCTGTTTGGTGTAACATAGTTACAGGAAACTCAACGTTAACAGTTGGGTTAGTTTATCGAAGTCCAAACATAAGCATAGAAGAGAATGAAAAAATACAAAACGCTATAAGGGAAGTAAGCAAACGGGACTGTATTATTATGGGGGATTTTAACCATGGGCATATACAATGGAAATCTCTAGAGAGTATGGGGAGAGGACCACAAGTTTTTAGTTTTAGTTCAAGATACATTCCTTTCTCAACATGTGCTAGAACCAACCAGGGGTGAGAATGTGTTAGACATAGTTTTGTCCTCACAGAATGAATTAGTTGACAATGTCAAGATATGTGAGCCACTGGGGAGTAGCGATCACAACCAGATACATTTTACCATCAAAGTAAAATCAGAAAGGAATAGCAAAAAGCAGTATAGGAGAAATTTCCACAAAGGAAGGTATAAGGACTTGAGGAAATATTTAGCAAAGATAGACTGGAATAAGACACTGAAAAATAAGACGGCAACAGAATGCTGGAATATATTAAAGAGTGAAATTAAGTGCATAATCGATAAATTTGTACCCTTCAAAAAACAAGGAAAACGGTCCAAAAAGAAACACTTATCGAAAGAAGGTATTAGAAAAATTAAGTATAAACAAATGATGTGGAAGTCATATAGATGTACTGGAAATGATGAAGAATACAACAATTATAAAGAAGCACTTAACCAAGCTACAGCTGAAATTAGAAATTCAAAGAGAAGCTATGAACAACAATTAGCTAGTAATATAAAACATGACAGCAAGAGTTTGTATGCGTATGTTCGAAGCAAACAGAAAGTTCAAGATAAGGTCGGTCCTCTAGAAGATAGTGCTGGAAATATAATATCAGAGGGATTCATAATGGCAGAAGACCTGAATGAGTACTTTAGTTCAGTGTTTACCAGGGAAGATATTAGTTCACTGCCAATACCAGAGGCTAAGTTCAAGGGGGCAGATTCAGACTATTTAGGACAATTAATTGTAACCCCGGAAATGGTAGCTAAGAAAATAAGGGCTATGAAGGATAATAAATCACCTGGAGTGGATGGTATTCCACCCAAACTACTATTGGAAATTGTAGAACAAATTAGCATACCACTTGCAATAGTTTTCAACTTGTCATTAGAAGAGGGAGTGGTTCCTTTAGAATGGAAAGAAGCAAACATTATACCGTTATTAAAAAAAGGTTCGAGAAACAAGTCAGAGAACTATAGACCAGTGAGTTTAACATCAGTGATTTGTAAATTATTAGAAAGACTAATTAAAGATCACATGGTGGATTTTCTTGTTAAACAAAACTTGATAAACCCATCTCAACATGGTTTTTTTAAAGCGAGGTCATGCTTAACAAATATGTTATGTTTTTTGAAAGACATCACTAAGTGGGTAGATGAGGGATCACCAGTAGATATCGTCTACTTAGATTTTCAAAAAGCTTTTGACAAAGTACCACATCAAAGATTACTGCTTAAACTAAAGGCCCATGGCATAGGAAATGGTATAATAAACTGGATAGAACAATGGCTGATTGACAGAAGACAACGTGTAGTAGTTGATGGGGAGGCTTCAAACTGGAAATCGGTATTGAGTGGGGTACCACAGGGATCAGTATTAGGTCCTATATTATTCTTAATATACATCAACGATTTGGATGATGAAATAACAAGCAAGGTGTTGAAATTTGCGGATGATACAAAAGTGTTTAGAAGGATTAAAAGTGATGGAGATAGACAGCATTTACAAGATGATCTTGACAGGTTGATCAAATGGTCTGAAAAGTGGCAAATGATGTTCAATTTTGGGAAATGTAAATGCCTCCACATAGGACATGGAAACGAAGAAGTAGAATATACAATGGGGGGGGGGGGGGGGGGGGGTACTGTACTAAGTACTACTGTAAAAGAAAAGGACTTAGGGTTAACCGTTAGTGCTGATATGAAGATTTCAGAGTAGTGCGGAATTGCAGTTTCAAAGGGAAATCAAATCCTTGGATTAATTAGGCGAAACATAACGTATAAGGAAAAAGAGCTAATAATACCGCTGTACAAAACAATAGTTAGGCCTCATTTAGAATATTGTATTCAAGCGTGGAGGCCATATCGCAGGAAGGACATAGATATGCTAGAAAGAGTGCAGAGGAGAGCAACTAAAATGATACCAAATCTGAGGGATCTTAGTTACGAAATACGCCTAAAAAATGATTGAGAGGAGATCAGATAGAAGTGTTAAACATATTGAAGGGTTATGAAAATATTGATAGAAATATGTTTTTCTCAGTTAAGAAAGATAGAAGGACTAGAGGACATGATCTTGCATTAGCAAAGGAGCAGAGTAGATTGGATATAAGAAAGTTTTCATTTTCACAAAGGACTGTAAATTAATGGAACAGATTACCTGCTGATTGTGTGGGTGCTAGTAGCGTGAATATGTTTAAAAATAAAATCGACACATACCTCAGACGGGCGGGATACACATAGATAAAAGGGTCGGACTCTCGATAAGCCAAGGGCTTCCTTGTCCACCTGCTACCTAGAGTTAATTCTATGGGTGGCAATCTTGTTAAATATTGTACTGTTATACCATATTGTACAGTTGGATGAATAAACAACTCTATATGTCTGTCTGTCTGTCTGTCTGTCTATCTGTCTGTCTGTCTGACTGTTTGTCTGTCTGTATATGCGCAAGAGTGCTCTCTCCGCACTGTGGCATGGTCAGTAGTCACACTGGTAGACGCCCATAAATCCGTTCTCACCCAGGAAGCGTTGCAGCAGTCCCAGGAGCGGATCCAGAGAGGGGACGTAGTCTAGGGGGCAAAAACCTACACTGACGGCCGAACCAAATTCATATATTTGGTGGTCTGAGCCGGAGCTTCAGTACGACTCCGCTGGCGACAGTAGTATACGTGGGCGTCTCGCCGTGCAAGAGTCAAACATCAAAGGGTTTCGGGGCAGTAGCCCCATTTTGACTCTTTACTTATAAAAAAGAAATGATTAATGACCTGTCATAAAAATCTACTTATAACAACCTCTTATCTTAATTGGTTTTTGACATCTTACTTATAAAAAAAGTTTGATGACCGTGCCGCCGACCAACCGCGGCACGCCGCCTGTTCTTCTAAGTACATTGGAGCTGACCTCTAGTGGTTATACTTGTTATGATAACGTAGAAGGAAGCGCCTCTAGTGGTTATGCTATGATATATAGTGCTTATACGAGTTAATTAATTGTTATCGTGCTGCCTCTTGCGGTTTTATATTTAGACATTTTATTTTGGTGCTGCCCTCTTGTGTGTTATAAGCTGGTTATTTTATTCTCTCGCTTTCCCGTACAAACCCGTAGTCGGTGACGAAATACAACGGCGGCTGCTGGTGTCGATAAATGATGACAATATTGGTTACCTATGACTGCGACGCCGTCGGTGACCTAGTAAAGCCTAGCTGTAAGCGGGCGTACAAAGTGCGGTTTTATTGCCGTGAGGCGGAACGGTAAGAGCTAAAAATAATATAGACCGACGCCAGCCGGAGAACACTACTGTATTATTCATACCGTAACCTAGGTAGGAATAAGACTGGTTTTTAAGCTGAAGTTGACTTTATACTGGATTATTATTATTATGCACAATTATTTGGAATATGAGGTAGGACATAGGAGGTCTACCGCCGGAGAAAGGTGTAATAGGAGGTCCTATATAGGGGCCAAATTCATCCCCAAACTGTGCATGACGACGAGGCGTTAGATCATCGGCTGGTAATGCGCGCGCGCCACGACCGAGCACCCGCTGTTGAATTGGACGCGGTACACCCGCCACCACGGCCGTGGGGCGATGCGGTTTCGATCGGCGTTGATGCACTGGTGATTGGAGCGGCAACGCGTTCAGGTTAACAGCGCAGCCGCTGTTCCAGGCAAGCGCGCACGGTGACGCGCGCCTGCCGATTTGTCGGGGTATCGTTAGCACAGCAATGCCACGACCGATGTGTAAGGCGCTGCGACCGAACCCGGGTGGTGACGCCATGAACGACATAATACTACGGTTATATGTCGATTTTCCCGTTGGTTTAGTTTTAACGAACTTCAATGTAGTAGGTGGCTTTAGTAGTAGCGTTTTTATAGTCGTCGGTGGATGTATTATGCTTAATAAAACGTTGAAAACGTATGAACAATCTTGTTTACTATTACGCAAAACACGTTTACTAAAAATCTCACCATACACGAAACGCCCTTATGCTTAATAAAGGCTCATACACGAAACGCTGCCCCTAAAATAAAGGTCCACACGTTAAGCTGCTAGCGTTTGCTCGCTCGCTCGCTCGCTCGCTCACCCGCACGTTATGTTTAGCTCTACGAACATCGTTCCGCCTCACGGCAACTGCGAGCCGTGTATCAAGGTCAAAGATCCCAGCCGTGTCACCACAACCGCCGCCGCCGCCACTCCTAGCGGTAACACAAAGATCCCAGCCGTGTCACCACCACCACCACCGCCACTCCTAGCGGTGATGGTGGTAACAACACGTTTATAGGAAGCGTAAATGCTTTGTCGTAGTTAATATCGTTTTTGTTGTTGACTAAAAACGGTCGCAGCAGCAACAGCAGCAGCAGCAGCAGCAGCGATGCCTGTCTGCCCCGTATGCGGCAGAGCCGTCGAGGCGGGGCACTCATGTAAAAATAAACCGCAGCACCAATACCCGAATTGCGATCGGAAGTTCGCCTATCGTAGATGACTAACGAGACATTTAAAGAATTGCGCTAGCGGAAAGGATGATGACTATAAATGTCCGAAATGCGGTCGATCGTTCACCGTTCGTTATAATATGTTGAGACATTTGAGAACGACCTGCTGTGAAAAAAAGGTACCACCACCACCGCCGCCACCGTCGCCACCTATCGACGATGATGATGACGACGACGCCGATGAGGCGGTGTCGGCCGGTCTACGGCGTACCGTTCAAGAGCACTGGTCTAGTATATGTATGTCTACGTCGCGCGGCCCTATCCAATTGAGATATAATTATCAATTGACCGATTGTTTGGACACGGCCGCAATCGACTCCCGACTACGTAAAATGTTCGCGGAGCAAACTCGAGCGTTTAAAATAAACCTAAGTTTTGGGTTTATTCTACGACACAAGGAGACGGGCCGTTACAGGTATTATCATTCGTCTTGTAATTGTTGCGGTCGCTTCCTCGAAAACCCCGCGCTCATCACCGACGCCGCGTCGTTCGAACGCTTCCTCGACGCCGTCCGACAGCCCGACGTTCTTCAGCACTTCATAGCGCAACGGCCCGACTCGGCGTGGGTCGCCGAATTGGTAACGAACGTTACCTACTTCCTCAACGCTATCATCCACCATCCTATCGGTTGTCTCGACGCGCAACTTCCCGCCTACCTATACGCCAACAGGGCAATCGTCACTATAGCGATGACTTATGCCTCTTCCGTTGTTTGGCTCTTCATAGAAGAAGAGACACGGACCACGACGGCGTGATCACCCGTTTGACGGCCCCCGCCTTACGGCTTTACGCCGACTACTGCGGCTGTTACGGGGTGAGTCCCTACGCGTTCGCCGGCGTTCCTCTGAACGAACTCGACCGGGTGGAGACGGTCTTCGAAACCAACGTGGCCGTGTATCGACTGACGGAGGAGACGCCCGGGAAAACATCCGCCGAATTGATCCGTCGTTCCCTCTGCAGGTACCCCACTACCATTAACGTAAATCTATACGACGTGCACTATTCGTATATAAGCGACCTTTCCCTGTTCACGCACATGTACTTATGCAGTAAGTGCGGTGAATCGCTGTGGCGAAGCGCCTATAAACTGCGGCGTCACGAAGCGTCGTGCGAAGGCGGCGTTCGTCACGTCTTCACCGGCGGTGTCTACCACCCGACGCTGTCCGTGTTTCAGTTGGAGGATGAGGGTATCTTCGTGACCGAACCCCTGCGCTACTACCCGTACAGAGCGACATTCGATTTCGAGTGCTACTTCGACGATCGCGACCTGCCGGCGGATAGCGCCAAATGACGGTGGATTGCCCGACACGAGCTACTCAGGGTGAGTATCGCCTCGAACGTCTCCGGCCACGAGGCGGCGCAATGCTTCGTCACGACCGGGGATTCCAACGACCTCTCGGAGCGCCTGATCATCGCCCTGGAGGCCGTGAGCGAAGAGGCGTGCGCGGCTCTGCGACTGTCGTACGACCCGACCTTCGAAGCGATCGACGCGCTCGACGCCGAATGGCGAGCCGCCGCCGACGAGGAGGAGTCGAACAAGTCCCCGTACACCGAGCTCGCCGACCGCCTGTGGGTTCATCTACGTCAGCTTCCAGTCCTCGGTTTCAATTCGGGTAAGTACGACTTGAACGTCGTCAAAAAGTATCTCACTCCCCTGCTCATGACCGAAGGACGGGACACATCGTCGGCGTTTACGATCAAACGTCAGAACAACTTCATGTGTCTAGCGACGGCGACGCTCAAATTCCTAGACATCACCAACTACCTAGCCCCCGGTTTCAGCTACGATAAGTTTCTAAAGGCGAACGGCTGCGAAGTGACGAAGGGCTACTTTCCCTACGAGTACCTCGACACGTTGCGAAAACTAGACGACACCGAACTGCCGCCACGGGAAGCTTTCTACAGCCACCTAAAACGCGAAGGGATCTCCGCCGCGGCGTACGAGGGTTGCGTGACGGTATGGCGCGACGAAGGGATGAAGACGCTGCGGGACTTCCTCGTGTGGTACAACAACAGGGACGTGGTACCGTTCTTGGATTCCGTCGACAAACAGTTCTCCTTCTACCAGCAGCGTAGCATCGATATGTTCAAGGATGCCATAAGCGTCAATGCTCGTCAACGAACGACGCTTCCGTCAGCTCGACGTCTCCACGAGGTGGCGCTGAACAAGCGAACCGTCCGATACGCGCTTCCTATACAGATCGGTACTTCGTCTAACAATACGCCAAACTTCGTATGCTGGAATTTTAGTACGATTTCATCGCCGCCTACATTCCGCGTCCCCTGTTCCAGTACTGCGCAATGGACACCGACTCGCGGGTCGGGACGTCGACGAGCTAGTGGAGGAGGCTAAGCGAGAGCATTACTTTCGCCACCGAGGGTACTGGTTCCCGGCGTAGTGCTGCGACGATCAGGAGGACGCTTACGTGCAGTGCCGACTCGCCGGGCGACCGAGGGATGCTCCCGCCGAATGTTGCGCGAAACGTCGCAAGTACAATAAGCGAACACCGGGCCTCTTCAACGAGGAATGGTCCGGTCGCGGTATCGTAGCGCTCTGCAGTAAGACGTACTACTGTTTCGGCACCGGTGGCGGGGACAAGTACAGCACGAAAGGATTAAGTAAGCGTCAGAATTACATCGACAAGGAAGTCTTCCTCGCCGTGCTGCGCGGACAACGGAGCGGTAGCGGTTGGAACCGTGGCTCTCAAGTGACTTACATTCAAGAGCGCGCGGCGTTGAGATATTTCTACGCTAAACGTCCCGTGCTCGACGAAGTAGTCACCACGGCGCCTATACTCGTATAACGACGACGACGCCGACGAAACCTACCCCTCTAAGGGGAACTACCTACCCCTCTAAGAGAAACAACTACGACGAACCCTACCCTTCTAAGGGAAACTACCCTACCCCTCTAAGGGGAACTACGACGAACCCTACCCTACCCCTCTAAGGGGCAGCGGCGGCGGCCTAGGTAGGGGTAGGGGTAGGGGTAGGGAGGTAGGGTGTATGTATGTATGTAGGGAATAAAACTGCGAACAACAACAACGGATGTTGAATTTTCATCGTCTTTTATTCTACGTAAGCGAAACAAAGCAAATAGTAATAATAATAATACTTCAATGCGGCTTTAGCCAGTCGAATATGAAACAGTCGTTAGCCACCCTATCGGGGCCGAACAGGCACTGGAACCCCTTTAACGGCATACCGCGGCATCGTAAGAGCAGGTAGGCGATGCAATATTGTCTGCATACGTTATATACCCCGTTCTGCAGTCTCTTGTCGTTGTACGTCCACGAAGGCGCGGAAGTCAGCGTGCAGCGGTGGTTGGCCGTACGAATCGAAGTAGTCGCCTCGCCGGTCGACGTCCATGTAGACGGCCACCCAGTGCTCCCCCGATTTGCCGCCGCCGTCGTCAGTGTTGCACAAGAAAGCCGTCGGGTAAGCGGTGAGCCGTCTTTTCGGTAGCTCGTCTTTAGGCAAGACACCGACGACGATGTTTTTAGCGAACGGGTCGAGCTTCAGTCGGCGCATCAGTTGAAACGTGTCCATGACCACCGCTAATAGTCGTACACGATGTTCCGGCTCTTGTCGATCTCGAGCACCGTCTCGAACTCCCCGTACACGACGACGTTCACCGTTCGAGGTAGCACCACTGCGAAGTGCACCTCCACGCGCAGGTTTCCCTTACGCACGACGTTGAAATGGTCGCCGTCGCAACAGTCGGGCGACAGGTCGAAGCCGAAGATGGTGTAGCCGAAGATGGTGGAACCGAAGTCGCTGCGCGACTGGTCGTTCCCCTCGTCCTCGTACGCCTTTCCCGTTGCCCCGAAGAGGTTCATGTAGCTTCGGATGTAACGTTCGTGCCCGAAGTCCGGCTGCAGCGGATTGCTCGGTACCTAGCGTCCGTCGACGTAGAGAGCGAGGAAGTTTATGTCGTTGTGCTTCGCGTTGAACGGGTTTTTAATGTAGGTCCCGTTATAGGCGTCGTTGTCGATCAGGGCCAGGAACACGCGTTTCGGGAAGACGCCCAGGTAGACGTTCTCGTGCGTGTGAGACATCGTGCCCTGCGGTACCGAGAACACCTTACAGTCGACTCGACGTAGCGGGTACTTTGCCGCTCCCCGTGACAACGCTTTAATGTGACCGAGCTGGACGGACTGGTTCACCTTAGCTTTTCGCACTTGCAGGTAGTTCTCCAGCAGCATGGTTTTCCACCCTGGATCGACGTTCGCTTCTATGAGCGCGAAGGAGTCCTTCGCGCGCACCAGTCGAACCTTTACGTCGACGCCGTTCAGTAGGTACCGGTCTTGGATGAACACGTCGACGTGCAGGCGTCCCATCATCTCCACCTCGTGACTGTCCCGTGTGAACGCGCGCGGCTGTGCGTACCCGTTGTTAGCATTCGCGGTCGCCTCCATGAACCCGGCGGTGTCTTTGTACCAGAGACCTCCTCCGAGCTGCGTCTTGTTCGCGTCGGTACCGTAATTCAGCAGAGTTTCGATGTAGGCCCGATACGGATACGTATTGGTCGTCACGAGCGCGCCGTTCAGCGATACGTCGACTTGACTGAACATCGAATGCAGAAAATTGTTGACCGGGGCCACGAAGCTGTCGTGCGTGAGATCAGTACCGTCCCCCTAGACCACTTTGACGAGGGCGTACAGTCTAACGCTCGCCAGGTCCGTATAGTCGTCTCCTGATCCCGGGATGAGGAACTCGATAGTCCGGCGTAGAGGGCCGTCAGCGGCTGGTGATCGATCCACTGACCGCTCTCGATGGTCGTCTGCGTCATCGGCACGGCGAACAGGTCCAGTTCGCTCGCTCGACTGTCTATGCACAAATGCCATTCTAGTTGTTGGTGACGTCTGTTCCTTTCGACGACGTTTCTTCTTACTCGGAGTCGCCGCTGTACCCGGCTGTTTTACGACTTTTCGTCGTCGCTTTTTCGGCGGCTGCGCGTTCAGCAGTTCGCCGAGAAGGTCGGCGCCGGCCTCCTTTGCGCGTCGTTTTACCGCCTGTTTCAGATTCTCGCCGGCGACGACGTCCCGCGCCACGCGCACGCCCGTATTGAGAGCACGTTTTCACAGCGCCACTGCTCCTCTCTTGATAAGCGGCATGGTGCTTCGTAACAGGCTCCCGAAGAGATCGCCCAAGCCGTGTCCCCGCTGCCCTCAGCCGCCGACGAAGACCGTTAGGTTGCCGCCGACCTGTCGAGCATAGTAGTCCTCGTACGCGTTTCGGCCGGCTCTCGCCACCGTCATCGTCGTCGTCAAAACAGTTTCGATTTACAGCGTCTGATGTGAAGCGTCGACACGAGTTTCCCCTGTTCGAATGATATCGGTTGACCGATGTCGTCTCTTATATCTATCTCGACCGAATCGAATTGTCGCCGCAGGAGAGGTACGTATTGGACGCGGTGGAAGACCTCCGAAATAATGAGCACGTTCGTACCGTAGATGTGAATGGTTCGAAGGAGCTGGGCGAAAACGTCACCGACGATGCGCGGTTCCATGAGGTCCGTGTACACGTACAGGGTGTCGATTCCCCGATGCACGTCCACCGTATGCCGGCTCTCGTACTCGTAGGTATACGCGACGGGATCGGTGCTGATGACGACGTCGCCGGTGGCGGCGTCCTCCAAGCTTGGGCTCGAGATAACGCCCGAATGGAAGCCTAGTACGGTCTTCAGATGGCTCCGATGGGGGATGCTAAATTCAACATCCGGCGATAGCTGCAACTTCATCCGGTTGGAGATGGGGCTGTACTCCAGGCGGGCCTGGACTTTATCGGTGCTCAGTTTCGTCAGTGCCGCATTGATTTTATGCATCAACTCGTAAGCGCTGTTGTAAAAGCCGTGAGGGATGTTGCCTTGCCGGTAAATCAGACTACTATCGTCGTCGTCTACGGAGGTGTAAAGGTCGACGCGTTGCGGTAGATTCGAGGTGTAGTGAGTCAACGTGTTTTCGGAGTGCATCTTCATAGACGCGTTGCTCGGTAGCGTCAGGTAAAAGTCAGATGAGGCCATCGCGCCTCATAGACGGACTCGGTAGTGTCGACGAAGTCTTCGGGCTCGATGACGCCGATATCGAAGCAGTCTGCGGGTTCGTCAGCTTCGATCGTTGTCACCTCGTCGGTCATCTTAGTGCCAATGCGGTCTTATAATGCAGCACCCTCCCCTATAGAAGAATGAAAAGACGTTGCACAACCCCGCTTCGTGTAGTCGCCAGCACCCCGAGTGTCGCATCCAATACGGCACGACGACTACCGTCCGACGCTACGGTATCCTACCTTTTATAGTCCACGAGCGCCTTGGCGTCGATTCAGCTGTTGAAGGAAGCCGGATAACCGCTCCATTTCACGAGTACCTCCGCGTCGACGACGCTGTAGAACGGCCTCCACGCGATACAGTTTATCCTACGGGTCGAGTACTCGTTGCAGCTCCGGTTCGTAGAAGGTGTCGTCTAGTAGCGTCCCGGCGTCGTCCTTCAAGCGGTAAACGGGAGTATCCGACGCGTGCGTTTCTACGACGATGAAGAGCTCTTCGCTCCAGTTAGCCATGTACCCTTTCTTGAACCGACCCTTCGCCTTGCTTATACGTACGCGATCTCCCTCACGCAGTTTCGGCTTGCAGCCTCGACCCTTGCCGCCGTACATCCGTTGCCATACACTCTCCTGGTTCGCGGCGTTGACACTCGCCGGCGTCCTATTGATGCTTCGATGGTAGGCGTTGTTGTTCGACCGCACGAAGTCCGGTAACGGCTCTATGTATCTCAGCGTCTGATGCTTCGTAAAGTACCTCCACATGCGAGTTTTTAGCGTCCGGTTGAATCTTTCCACGACACTCGCTTTAGTCTCCTCGGTATGCGTCAAGAAATGGTGGACGCCGTATTCCGTCCAAAGTTTCTGAAAGGGTCTGTTGAGAAACTCCGTCCTCTTATCGGTCTGCAGCGCGTTCGGTGGTTGCTCTTGCTGCAGCAGCAGGTACTCGAAGGCCGTAACGAGCGCCGGGCCAGGTTTACTCTTCAACGGGACGCACCACGCCCGCTTCGAAAAGACGTCGATGACCGTCAATAGGAACGTTATACTGTCGTTGTGCTTTTTCAGTTTAGCTACGTCGACGAGATCGGCTTGCCACTGCTGGTTTCGACCGCCTACTATAACGCAACTTCGTTTGAAACGTCGTTTCACCGGTTTGTGCAGGGTATAAGTGTCCTGCGCCGCTAGCCACTGCTTCACGGCCGGTTTGCGTACCACAGTTGCCGCCGCCCGGTACAACTCGTCGACGCCGCCGTAACTACCCGCCTGTTTCGGGTCGAATTAGGCGCGCTTTAGGCGGCGGTCGTCGTCTCGTTGAGTGCGGCGGCGGTGACGCTTTCGTTGCGTACCACGAGACCGCCAGGACACCATGACCACGGCGACGACGACGACGACCGATTTACGACGAATAATATACACATATATAAAGCGAAAGCCGCTGAGACTACGCCGACGAAGACGACGACTACCGACCTTCGAGGGTGCATTGTGAGTGGCTCTGATGGCGGCGTTTCAACCTCTTTAATACTCCTCCCACTTTCGCTCTAGCAGTGCGACGACGACGTTAACCTTTACCAGGCGTCGCCTGCTGCTGCTGTATGTACGCTCGATGCCGGACGTTACCGACGAGTTCCATAGGGACGTTCAGACGCCTCATACGGTTCCCGAACGCTTCCCGAACGCTTCCCACCCAACCGGCGGTACCGCCTTCTTCCTCATTCGCATGAGGTCGTTCACGAGATCGACCATGTTACTTCCCGCGATAGGTTGACCGTCGTACACGAATTCGCCGCGGTCGTTCCATCGACACAACGGATCGGTTTTCATTTTCTCGATCAGGAGGTGGGCTTTCCCTCTCAGACTTTTCGGTACGCTTTCCACGATCTCGCGCTCTATACCGCTCAGCGATGCCGGCGCTGTCGGCAGCAGTTGGACCGCCTCCTCCTTTCCCTCGGTGCTTACCATGGATACGCGTACCGGCTGCGCCGCTCGAGTCGCCTCTATCGAATTGTAACGACTCAGCAGTTGATTGTACGACGCTACCTTCTCTCGCTCGGATAAATCCGAACGGTCTAGAACGTCCTTCATGTCGCTGTCCAGGCTACTCATCGCACGCGATCGGGTCGTGCTCGGTGGCTGGTCGATTAACGGCAGGAGACTCTCCACCAACCGAGGATCTACCAACGCCACCTTCTTCGCGTGCTGCACCACCCAATAACCTGCCTGAGCAGCGGGAGAATGACGGTGCTCGCCAACGGGGCTAGCAGTGCCGTCAGAAAGCCGCACGCACCCGTTTAACAAGATTTAACAAGATTGCCATCCAGAAAATTACTCTGGATGGCAGTTGGACAAGGAAGCCTTTTGGCTTATCGAGAGTCCAATACTTTTTATCTACATGTATCCCGCCTTTTTAAGGTGTGTGTCGATTTTATTTTTAAACATATTCACGCTACTAGCACCAACACAATCAGGAGATAATCTGTTCCATTCATTTACAGTCCTTTGTGAGAATGAGAACTTTCTTATATCTAATCTACACTGCTCCTTTACTAATGTAGCTTCATGTCCTCTGGTCCTTCTATCTTTCTTAACTGAGAACAAAATGTTTCTATCAATATTTTCATAACCATTCAATATTTTAAACACTTCTATGTGATCTCCTCTCTCTGGTCTCTAGTGTTGTTAAACCACATTCTTTTAGGCGTATTTCGTAACTAAGATCCCTCAGATTTGGTATCATTTTAGTAGCTCTCCTCTGTACTCTTTCTAGCATATCTATGTCCTTCTTGCGATATGGCCTCCATGCTTGTATACAATATTCTAAATGAGGCCTCACTATTGTTTTGTACAGCGGTACTATTAATTCTTTTTTCTTATACGCTATATTTCGCCTAATTAATCCAAGGATTTGATTTCCCTTTTCCGTTTGCAAGACCGCCCGCTTCTTCATGAAGGACACCTTTTTGACGTCAACTTTCGCAGATGCTTCTTGTAGTTTGACAGTGTTTTTTTCTGCTTCGCTGACAATTTCACGTTCTCTTTCAATATGTTGTACGTGCAGTCGCACAGACTACAGATGAAGTCGGCGTTTGCGTTGGCGAGTATAGCTTTTCTTAACTTGCCATTCTTATATCTATTCATTACCTCCAGACAGACGATGTGCTTCTTGACGCGCTGTTGACGAATGACGTCTGCTGTGACACGTTCCTCTTTTTATACTCTCCTTACGTAGACGTACTGAAGGCGATCGTCGGGGAAAATAGACGTGCGCAAGCGCATATTTTCCGCTGTTTCCTGTTTCAGATCTACTAAAAGATAACCGTAGGCTGCTGACGTGGCATCTTTGAAAGCTTCCATCATGTATTTGACTCTACCCGGATACATCTGTTTCGCCAGGTGACCTACTTGTCCGGCGTCCCGGGGGCTCTTGAATAGCACCATATATTGCGCATTCAAGCTGATTGTGCGATTTTCTTTCCCTTTTGGAAAAATATTCTACAGAAGCTGAACGACTTTTTTAGTGAACAAGGTCGTGATCTGGCTATCGGTTTCCTCCATAATGTCATCGAGTACTAGAAGCGTCCTCGTTTTGGCGTCTAAAATCTTTGGATCCGGTAAACCGTCTACGGATTCTATATCGGCTGTCATAGAAGCATAGGCGGATTGCCACTGGCCATAACACCACAGGATTTTCTCCGGAGGCGGCTCGATCATAGAAGAAGCGAACTGTAGTAGACGAGCGACGAAAGTAGTCTTACCGTACTCCGTAGGGCCAGCCACGATGCACGTAAAAGGATGCTTCGATGTACATATCGACGACTGGCGCGCAGGAACGGATGAGGTCTTTTTTATTCGTTTTTTATATATTCATCGTGCACCTCCATCAATAATTTACCGAGCATATTTTGACCTTCTTCACCTCCGATACCGCAACCCCAGAAGGCCTCTTTCGACGGTACCTACTCCACCAATTCGGCTTCCCCGATAGCCAACAGGGCGTCTCTCAACTTTTTCGTCCCTCCGAACTTCGACATCAACAGAGCCTTCATACACTCAACCCTAACGGCGTCCCTTTCGACCCACGGTCTCTTTCTCTTGATTCCGTAACTTCATCGCTTCGCTATATAGGCCGACCACGACTGTTTGATGTACTCCGCGTTTTCTTCGTCTTCGTTAAACATTGCTTTTCTGAACTGATAAGCGTGCTCGACGGATCTGAATACCCGACTGTATGCAGTGACTCGACATGGATAAAAATTTGACAGAAACGACGCCGAACCACCGAAACGTATAGGCTCCATAACGCTGATCTAAAAACACTACTGACTACACCTCGTGTATAACCACTATATAACCTCCTTACCCATAAGTGACCGATTACTCATTCTTGCACTAGAGGCGCTACCTTCTACGTTATTATAGCATAGCCACTAGAGGCGCTACCTTCTACGTTATTATAATATAGCCTCTACCTTCTACGTTATCATAACAAGTATAGCCACTAGAGGGCAGCTCCAATGTACTTAGAAGAACAGACGGCGTGCTGCGGTGGGTCGGCGACACGGTCAAACTTTCTTATAAGTAAGATGTCAAAAACCAATTAAGATAACAGGTTTTTTATAAGTAGATTTTTACGACAGGTCATTAATCATTTCTTTTTTATAAGTAAAGAGTCAAAACGGGACTACTGCCCCGAAACCCTTTGATGTCCATTGATGTTTGACTCTTGCACCGGGGCGAGATGCCCACGTATATTATTGGCGACATTGGAAGACGCGGGGGTCGCCGTAAATTTAAGCTCTTCAGCTTCTCCGCTGTATCTCGGCTCCACTGATGACATCGGAAGACGGGGGAGGTGCTGTAGGTAGGTCGGTCTGGCGGGCTTGTGCTCCCAGGCACATTGAATCCGCCTCTTGAAACGAAGCGTTCCGTTGTCTTCGACACAAACGAGACGTTAGATATTGGGCAGAAGTTAGATACCACATTGACACTGATCAGCGCCTCGTTTTTTTCAGAACATATGTCACAATGGCAGAGCTTCCAAGTTGAATGAACCAAAAATAGAGAGATCTCCCTATATCATAAAAACACAATAGGGAGATTTCACCAGTAATTTTTAAAAAGGGAACGCTTATCGAAAGACACCTAAATTGAAACACACACATACCAGCAAAATCTACAACATAAAAAAATTACATGTATAGTGCAAAACATGAAAAATGAGACAAACAAAAGATTGTGATCTCTATGTAATTTACACTTTATTGCTTCTGCAATATGGTGTTGTGAAGGTGAGTCAACTTCCCAACCGACTCCAGCAAACCTGGCGACATCTGCAAGTGGTAGCATGCAGAAGAAACAATGATTTTGCACGCCAGCAACGCACTCAAGGACTCATGCCCTAGCGACGGCCGAAATTTGGTGTCGATCTTCCCCATCATGCTGAACACCCTTTCCATCGGAGCCTGGTCGTAGGGTATGATGGAGAGCGCCTGGACGAGGCGACCTAGGCACTTCTGGATCACCTCCATGACGTTTGAGGCCACCGCATGATTAATCACGGCACTGATCTTCGTTCGGCGACAACTAAACTTTGGGCGATTTCGCTGTCGATGAACATCGCCTTCACGAGATCAGTGTATTGGTCGCCGACAGCGAAGGGCAGGTTGTGTTCGCCGACGAACTGGCAAAATACGGCCTCGGTCTTCGTCACCTTCTTCGCGACCGTACGGGTAGCACCTGGCTGAAAGCGTATACTTGTCAGCTTGGCATGCACACCACACCTATTTGTCCATGTGTTTTTGCTGTACACGTTTTTCTCCATATCATTTCTGCCCCCACGACTGACACCGACGGAGAAGTCGTCCTGACAGATCGTACATCAAGCAAACGTGTCGCCATTAGAGCTTTTTGGAATTCCTGCAAACTTGTCCGCCCATGTTTGCTGCCACTTGGAAGCGTAATTAGTCGCCTTTCTCTTTGCATGATTGACATCGTCTTCTGCCTGACGCTTCTCGTTCTGCGTGTTCAGTTTCCAATGAAAAGTAAGTCGCGATCGTGGCAAAGTATAGCACAAAATGGCGTCGACCGGAAATTTCGAGCGAACAAAAATTCATGCTGTGGGGGTCTCAATTTGAGCATTGCCAAAAGAGGGTACTGCAGTTTTTTTTTTAGTTTTCGAATAAAATCGGGAGATTTGTATTATAATTCGGCAGATCGAGAGATTTTCTAGATTCTGTCAAAATTCGGGAGATATCCCGCCAAATCGGGGGACTTGGAATCTCTGCAATTGTCTGCTTCATTGGATGTGGAACCTAGCACCGTAAAGCGACGAATTAATTGTGCGTGTATCAACTGGACACGGGCTTCAATGTCATGCTTAAGGGACTGACGTTGGCTGCGGGTCCAGTCAGTGATGCGTGTCGTCTTCTTAGCGGAGCTAGATGGCGATAATGTAGGGTGTTTCCGGTGTAATGATAAGATTGAGTAGATCTACACTGCCTCGCCCGTGGGTTTAGCCTCTGACTGTTGCACAAATTAAGCAAGTATCGAGCAAATCGGCCAGGTTCGTTGCGTAAGTGCATGTTGGATCGCCATATCGCGCATTAAAATCACCACAACAGATGCCGATGGTGGTCCGAGTCTGCATCAGCTCCTCTTTTTACTTTCACGTCCTATAGTGATCGCCGGGGCGTGGGGGGCGTTGCCCCCTTCGTGTCCTGAATAGAGTATAATTTCGCCTGTCATCAGTTGTCTTTGTCCTGCTTGCGTCCAACGTGTCTCGCCTATTCCCAGGATGCGAAGGTTGTAGGTTCGCATCTCTGCTGCAACTTGTGAGGCCTTTCCTGTCTTGAACATGGTCCTCACATTCCATGTTCCTATGTTGATGGCGCTCTCGGCTGATAGAAGGTTGGTCGGCCTGGTGGCTTCACACATCTTCTTTGTGAAGATCCATCCTCTTCCAGGGCTGAGAGTCTTTTGAGCTTTTGTTGACGTTTCTGTAGCACAGATTGTTTTACAGGGTGAGGTTGCTAACCCCACACCCAACTCCCGAACCTGGAGGACCGGTGAATCGCTCTTTGTCTGACCACTCCCCTTTGACCTCTAAGCTCCCGCCGGCATAGCTCCAAGGCTCTCAAGCCTCCCGACCACGGCAAGGTGGCTATCCGTCGGGCACCCATTAGATGTGGTCTTACGACTGGGATTGTGTTAAGAATTTATTTATTTAGTGTTGTTAGTTTGCAATAGTATATGTTATAAATAAATCCTTATCAGCAACACAATCACTAGATTCAGCGCACACTTGTCTTGTGTCCCCAAAAACTAACGACGGCAAACATATCGCCTGCACGAGACTGTTCTATAAATAGCCGCAGACGCCAAGCGTCGGCCGACAAAAGGTCATGGGTGGGCCTCACGGAAAAAGTTTGGGAACCCCTTCTAGTCTATGGGAGCCCAAAACATTCCAATTGCACCCCCAGGCTAGCCAAAATACCATTTGAATTTATACCAACTGTTAAGGCTTTCCAAACCATCCAATTGTATCCCCCCAAGGCTCACCAAACATACCAACACTAGAAGGTCTAGGGGCATGTGACCCCAGGCACCCTGGATCCGCATATGTGTAATGTAGTAATACCAGCATTGGCTCGAGAAGGTGGTCCTAGTTAAAGAAAGTGTACACTTCACCAAAAGATCGCAGCGGGGGGGGGGGGGGGGGGGGGGGGAGTCATGTCACAACAGTGGTGACAATTAGCCAAGTCAGCCACGGAGCGTCCCTAACGGATAAATATAAACTTTAATGCAACTTTTTAATTATATTTTATTACACGAATGATACTGTGTTACACATTTTAATATTGTATATACCTCACATACAACCAAAATACATTGGTACACTGGTCTGTATAATTATAAATTATAATGATATGCTCACTATACTGCAGTGTAGAGGCTACAGGGCCTGTTTTCCTGTCATTGGTTGTACTCAAATAATAAGGTACTATTAACTTTTTGTAAACATTGTATAAAATTAGACACAATTACCGATAATTGTAATGATTTATTTGTAGTGTATATAATTCATTGTATAACGAGTACTATCAACAACAAATTCATTATGCATATATATAATTATGTACCTTTATGTCAGACTCAACTGATGCAAATTAAATGCATCAATATATCCATAACAATTAACATAACAACTGCAATGATATTGTGCCAATGTTTACATAATTTTAAAATCTGGCATCTGCCATATTGAGCAAGTCTAGGAGTCTCAGACGAATAATCTTCTTCACCTGATCAATCCCAAGTTGCACCTCTTCTTCAACCGAGTGCAATAGCCGATCCTCAAGTCCAGATAAGATGGCCGCCTTCTTGTTTTCCCGTACACAGATCACAAATGGGAACCCAAATTTAGCTTTATACTGGTCATTGCTTGTTGCCATGGTAACACTTTCACTGGGAGACAGGTCAAGGAGCCCTGCGCCCCTCTGTTCACCCATAGATTCGGGGGTCAACTGTCCTTCAGCTGCTAGGCGACCAGCCAGATCAGGGTGGCAGCGGAGAATACCCTCTTTCACTGAAACACATGACATCTTCATCTTGCTAGTAATGCTAATTATATCCGCAATCAGTCTAATAAAAAAGTGCACATATTTGTTTAAATAGCTGAAATAATTGACTTCGGTCATGACATCTAATAACTGGCTAATTCCAATTGCTGGGCTGACATTCAGCCTTCAACCCACGGACTTTATTGTACATAACATGGTTTTTGAGAGAATCACTTGAATTAATTCATGGGTAGACTAAGACTCTAACTGTTTAAACTTAGTGTAACAAACTTTTTATAATTTTCATTAACACTGAATCTAATTCGAGATGATAAGTTTATAAACCCATTTATGGTCTTAGTTGTTTTAGAGATGGTGAGCCAAACATAATTTTTAAAATATTTATTTAATGCAGTTCTAGTGTTTTTATACGTGTAATCTATTATCTACATTTTAGTAGCTATTAGACGTATTAGACTACCGGTAGTTGTCAACACCCTTGATTCTTGAACAGAGTGAGAGTCCTACTCTGGATGAGTGTATAAATAAAGTATATTATTATCATCTGTGAAACCAGACCGGACCCTTTTGCAGTGCAAAGTGCCAATGCTACAGAATTCGATCTAATAACTAGTTGACCAGTAACAGCATGCTGTACGACCCTAGCCAAAAGTTCACTCAATGGAATTCGTGAAATGTTTAATGTATTATCGCTCATAGGCAGACGCTTACTTGCTGTTGACAGCGAGTCGACAATGTTGCTAAACTTCTCAAACAAATCAGCAAAACTTGTAAATGGTCGTAAAGCCCACACCACTGCTGCAATAATCGGACAGTGTTCGACAGCATTGCCGAATTTGTCGATAAAATCTTTGTACTTGAGCTTGTTCACCGCGTCCATATTTAAAAAGTAAACAAACGAAGTACCAATACAATTATAAGCGCAGAAGTGTTCCTTGGCGAAATACCTTATTTAGGATGGGTCCCTATTTACGATACCTTAGGAAGATTCTGATCGTAGGATCCATTCGGTTCTTCAATGATCAGATCTTCACAATCTAATATTGCCTGGGGACACTAGAATTTGTCGACTCTAGACGATTTTTAAATGAGTTTATTGGTCTAGTTTATATATTGCTGATTCTGACTATTAATAATAATAATACATAACTTCTTACGCGCCAATATCCTCAGACAATCCGAGCTCAGTGGCGCACCAAAACGAAAGGATTGAGCATTCTCGTATTCGTGTGATAGGCGAAAGTTGTCAACAAATGGATGGATGTGCTAGGAAGCTAGAGAGGATAGGCGATATTGAAAAGATAGGTTTTGAGGTGACGACGAAATGTAACAATATTTTCTGCTGATTTAACATTAACGGGAAGCGAATTCCATATAGTTGGCGCGGCAACTGAAAAAGCGCGAGTTCCAGCCTTTGTCTTAACTCTAGGAACAGATAGCAACTTCGAACTAGACGACCGAAGTTGTCTGGCATGTCTAGCTGGTGTGAGCATTGAGTGTAAATAACTAGAGTGTTTGGATGGAAGGGCTTGGTAGGTGATTGTGCAGATCTTAAACATAATGCGATATCACACGGGGAGCCAATGCAGTGATTTTAGAAGTGGCACTGAGCGGGAGAATCGAGCAGATTGTGCGACTACCCTTGCTAAACAAATTTGGACGCGTTGTAGTTTTGCAATATCCTTGATAGCAATATTGTAAAGGAGGGAATTGCAATAATCTAATCTGCTGCTAACAAGAGCTATTGCGATAGTCTTAGCGACAGAAAGCAACATATGTCGGCGAATGCGGTGAAGATCACGGATATGATAAAAACAGGAACGGCATGTTTGGGATATGAGTTGTCTGAAATTGAAGTCGCAATCAAAGGTCACTCCGAGATTCCGTACTGATGCTGCTGGTGTGATATTTTGACTCAGGATGCATGTTGGAAAAAAGTCATTAAGTTTACCTCGCTGCATTGGAGTACCAATGATGAGGAATTCAGTTTTGTCTGCATTTAACTTTAATTTGCTATCGGTCATCCATGAAGAAACATCTTGGAGACAATCGTTGAGGCGGTTTAGAGAGTGACTTGTATTGGGCGTGGCCAAGGAAATGTAGATCTGTGTGTCATCTGCATAAAGGTGATGATCCAAGTTATGACGTTGGATTACAGAGCTGAGTGGCGTAGTGTAGAGAGTGAAAAGCAAAGGCCCAAGAACGGAACCCTGGGGAATGCCACATGAAGTGGGGAGTGAGGTTGAAAAGTAATTATCTATTTTTATACATTGATGTCTATTGGTTAGAAAACCAGGTCAGAGCTGTGCCAGATATGCCATACCACATTGATAAACGTTTGACAAGAGTGTTGTGATCAATGGTATCAAAGGCGGCAGACATATCAAGCAAGGTAAGTGCAGTTACTTTGCCTTTATCAATGTTTAATATAACATCATTGTGTACTTTTAGGAGAGCAGTCTCTGTAGAATTAAATTGTTTTTGTATGCTGATTGGAGCACACTGGATAAACAAGTTGAGCTGATATGACACCTTAGACGGCTTGCTACGACTTTCTCAAGTATCTTAGAAATAAAGCTAAGATTATAAATTGGCCTATAATTTTTGAAATCATCTTTTGGCAGACAAGTCTTGTTGTGAACAGGATTTACATGTGCGTGTTTAAAATCATCTGGGAATTTACCCGAACTCAGTGATAAATTTATGATATTTGTCATTGTACCAAGTAAAGAGTCAAGACATGCTTTTAGTAGTATGGTTGGTAATGGATCGAGATCGCATGACTTATTTGGGGAGGACATTATTATTTTCCTCACTTCATCAACTGTGGCTGGCTCAAACAATACAAGTGGAGAATTTACTTGTGGGGAGTCCACATTGACAGTACTTAAAGTGTGACATGGAAAAGCAGAACGTATAAGACTTATTTTATCTTTGAAATAACTAGAAAACAAGTCACACGGAGATTTGACTGACACATGACTAGGTAGAGATGGAGGCCGCCGTCTGTGTAAAATATGATTTATACAGTTCCATAGCTGACGTGGGTTATAAGAGTTACTCGAGACCATGTTTGTGTAATAATTTGATTTAGCTTTGGCCATTTGTCTGTTGCAGCAGTGACACTGTTTAGAATATCGTGATCTGTCCAAAGGCGAGCGTGATTTGCGCCATACACGTTCAAGATAGTGCCGGCGCTTTTTAGATAGTAGAATTTCAGGAGTCATCCATGGAGCATGTGGCTTTTGGGACACATATTTAGATCTCAGAGGTGCATGTTTATTAAGCAAATCTTTGAGTACTTGACAGAACTGTCGACACAGATCTGACAGATGTTCTTTGGGGTTACTGATGAGGTCAGATTTAAGGATGTATGTCATTAATGCAGCAATGTCAATCTTATCGATCGGTCGGTAAACACATTGTGTTTGGACTCTACGGGAATTCTAAGAACTTTGAGATCAGCAATGACAGTTTGGTGGTCTGATAAACCATCTGAAGCAGTAGCAGAATATTGTTACAATCTGAACGGGTGATTAAGAGATCGAGCCAGTGGCCATGTATATGTGTTGAGAAGGTAACGTGTTGTTTCATGTCATAGGATGCCAGAATGTCATTAAATGTACTTGTTGTTGATGAAGGTCTGTCCAGATGAAGATTAAAATCACCGAGTATATAAAATTCTGAATAAATAGTTGCCAGATTTTCAAGTAGATCCTGGAATTCTTCAAAGGAATGGGCAGGACGTCCTGGAGGGCGATAAATGCACACAAAATAAGCAGAGAAAGATGAATCGGAAATTTCGGCACATATGGCCTCAAAGCTGGAGTAATCAGGGTTTTAATGCAAATTAACTTTGAACTGTTTTGAGACGAGAAATCCAACACCACCACCTCGCCCAACTGAACGTGGGCGATGATGGAAGGTGAAACTGGAAGGATAAATGTCAGCAATGCATGCAGCTGTGTCATGTGGTCTGAGCCAGGTCTCAGTGACTGCAAGGATGTCTATTGTCTTGGAAGTTAATAAATCGGTAAGCGAGGCTGTTTTGTCTCGAATAGATCGAACGTTAGTGGTGGCTACTCGAATATTGCGCCTAATAGCAGGTCCAGGATTAAGACTTACATCTCCTGCTAGTAATACAATAATTGCCAATTTAAACGTTGGCTTAGAGCGGGGGATTGGCAGTAACTTTCTATTAAAGCAAAGATTAAGACATGGCAAACTGTGAAGATGTGACAAGGAATTTTGAGTTCTCATGTACTGAGAAACTGTTAAATTGACAGCCGACTGTTGGGGACTAAGTGGCTTGCACAGCGTAAAATCGTGACCTCTCGAAGCAGCAGCACAGGATAAAAATTAAACACACAATAAAAATGCTGGTGACATAGTCTTTCCTCAAAATGGTGAAGAATAAAATAATGTCTCATAAAAATTATAAATAACTGAAAATAATAAAATATTCTAAAACTGTATAATTGTACTAACAATAATGTAAATTTCTAGGTTATTAAATTAAGAGTGGGTTGGCGATAATCAATGGCAATATTACAGGTCGTATGAAAAACTATGATTGTTCGCGCTCAGCAGGCCTGTGCAAAGTAACAAAACGTTTAGTGCCCGTGCAAAGAAAAGTCTATGTCTATATAATAATTGGCAAAAACCATACGGTCATTACGCCAATATAGGGGACGGGGGGCATATGGCATAGCCCTACAGGGAATTTTTAGAGTCGTCTGCCCAGCCTAGATTTAAAAGTATCCACCGTGGCTGCAGACACAACTGTTTCGGTTAGTCCGTTCCAGTTCCTTACTGTTCTATTAAAAAAGCTGTTAGCATAAACCTGAGTCCTTGCCGGCACCTGAATAAATCGTTCACTGTGGCCACGAGTGTTATTGATTGAGTGAACGAGGTGGCTCGGCAAAGGAAGGGCTATTTCTCCATGTACAGATTTATAGAACATTGCTAGGCGGCTGACCTCTCTGCGGTGCTCTAGGGACTCCCACTTGAGTGTTTTCATCATTAATGTTACGCTGCTTTCCCGACTGTTGTTACCCATTACAAATCTCGCTGCTCGTCGCTGTATTTTCTCAAGTTCGTTAATATTTTTTTTGGTGTATGGATCCCAAGCAGCGCTCGCGTATTCGAGATTAGGGCGGACTAGTGCAAAGTAAGCCGATTGTTTAGTTTTCTCTGAGCATTTATACAGATTTCTCTTTATAAAACCTAATATACGGTTAGATTTGGCAGATAGGTGGGATATGTGAGTGTTCCATCTGAGGTCATCAAAGAACTCCACGCCTAGGTACGGGTGATGGTGTACAGTTCCCAGGCTGTCTCCATTGATGGTATACTGAGATCGGTGGATAGTTCTCTTCTTGGTGATATGCATAACTGAGCATTTATTGATATTAAAATGCATCTGCCAGGTTGCAGACCAGTCCACCAGCCTATGCAGGTCGGACTGGAGGGCTTCTACGTCATTACTGTCATTGATACACCTGTATAGAATACAATCGTCGGCAAAAAGCCGGATATTAGAGGTGATCCCCTCTCCTATATCATTGACATATAATAAAAAAAGAAGTGGGCCCAGTACAGTGCCCTGTGGTACCCCAGACTCGACTGTCACTTCTTCTGACGACTCGCCATCTACTACTACATTCTGCTTTCTGTCAGTTAGCCAATTTGAAATCCAGTTGGTGACTCCATCACTGACCCCGTAATACTGGAGTTTTCTCATAAGGCGTGCATGAGGCACGGTGTCAAAGGCCTTAGAAAAGTCCAGTATTAGGAGATCAGTTTGGTGGCCGTTATCTATATTCTTTGCAATGTCTTCTGTGGCACCAATTAATTGTGTCTCACATGAATGTTTATTCCTGAACCCATGCTGGTACTCTACGATGATGTTATTAGAGTCCAGATGGTCCATTATGTTGCTGTAGATAATGTGTTCAAATAGCTTGCAGCATACTGATGTGAGGGATACTGGCCTATAGTTTGCTGCGATTGATTTGTCACCCTTCTTGAATACTGCTGATATATTAGCATGTTTCCAGTCAAGGGGGACCTCACCCGTGTCGATGGATTGTTGGAATATTCTAGCCAGGCAAGGTGCAATTTGATCAGCTGTCTCCATAAAAATTTTGTTTGGGATTGCGTCAGGGCCATGCGCTTTGCCGGGCTTCAGTCTGAGTAACAGCTTGTGTACTCCATGTACAGTGACTGTGATTCCCGGCATTGCGGAATATGGTGACTGAGGCATGACTGGGATGTTGACAAGATCTTCCTTTGTGAAGACAGTTTGGTACTGATTTGACAGTATATCTGCTTTCCCCTTACTAGACGAAACCAGGTGATTATTGTGGTCTTTCAGTGATGGTATACCAACAAAGTCCTTTCTTATATTTTTGACGTATGACCAAAATTTCTTAGGGATTGACCTTTCTTCATTACACTCGACGTCAACCATGCTATCAATATAGTTATGATACGCAGCGGTTAGCTCTGTTTTTACATGTGTCCGGAGCTTCCTGAAGACAGCCCAATCCTGATTGTTTTGTGTCTTTTTTGCTTTGTTATATAGTCTCTGTTTCTTGCGGATTAGTCTGTGGATATGTCTTGTCATCCATGGAAGATTATTCCTAGTTGATAGTTTCTTTGTGGGAATGAATCTGTTCATGCTATCCAGTACAATTAATTTAAACATATTCCAATTCTCATTAACTGATCGCAAATTGAAATCCTCTCCAAACAAGTTTATATTAAATTCATCTAACTCTTTTTTAATGGCACCAATGTTTGCTCGTTTATATATATAAACGGTTCTGGCTTTCTTCTTGTTCATTGGTACTTTCATGTCGAGATCGGTGGTGACAATGTCATGGTCGCTAATTCCGTTGATAGTAGAGATATTTCTGAACAGGTTAGGGTTTGTGGTAAGAATCAGGTCCAGTATATTGTTGAGGCGTGTTGGTATTCTGACCAATTGGTCCAATGAAAAGTCATTGCAGATATCAATCAGCTTCTGACTCATACCATTGCCATACTGGGGGTTTCTGATCACCGACTTGGTTTCCCAGTCGATGCCCGGCATATTAAAATCACCCCCAAAAACAATGTTTGCCGCTGGATATTTCGAGCTAATACGGCCTAGCGAATCCTCCAGACCAGATAGTGCATCGATAGTGGAGTTAGGTGGTCTATAATATGATCCCACTATCAGGGTCCGGCACCCGAACACCTGTATTCTTGCCCATACAGTTTCACAGTCAGAGTCAAACAACAAGATTTAACAAGATTGCCACCCAGAGAATTAACTCTAGGTAGCAGGTGGACAAGGAAGCCTTTGGCTTATCGAGAGTCCGACCCTTTTATCTATGTGTATCCCGCCCGTCTGAGGTATGTGTCGATTTTATTTTTAAACATATTCACACTACTAGCACCCACACAATCAGCAGGTAATCTGTTCCATTCATTTACAGTCCTTTGTGAAAATGAAAACTTTCTTATATCCAATCTACTCTGCTCCTTTGCTAATGCAAGATCATGTCCTCTAGTCCTTCTATCTTTCTTAACTGAGAAAAACATATTTCTATCAATATTTTCATAACCCTTCAATATTTTAAACACTTCTATCTGATCTCCTCTCAATCTACTGGTCTCTAGTGTTGTTAAACCGCATTTTTTTAGGCGTATTTCATAACTAAGATCCTTCAGATTTTGTATAATTTTAGTTGCTCTCCTCTGCACTCTTTCTAGCATATCTATGTCCTTCCTGCGATATGGCCTCCACGCTTGAATACAATATTCTAAATGAGGCCTAACTATTGTTTTGTACAGCGGTATTATTAGCTCTTTTTCCTTATACGTTATGTTTCGCCTACTTAATCCAAGGATTTGATTTCCCTTTGAAGCTGCAATTCCGCACTGCTCTGAAATCTTCATATCAGCACTAACGGTTAACCCTAAGTCCTTTTCTTTTACAGTAGTACTTAGTACAGTACCCCCATTGTATATTCTACTTCTTGAATGAATGAATGAATGAATGAATGAACGTTTATTCAACAACAACAACAACATAATACATGCACAGTATGGTTTGCTGCTGCTGCTGCTGAAAGGACATAGCTGAAGTCATAGACTTATGTGTTGCTATGCCCTACTCGAACTATGAAAACTGAATAAATACAACAGGAATTATAAATAAATCACAAAATAATATTCACAACTCATATAATTTTATAGACTGTTTACTATAGTGCTTGTGTTACTATTTCATGGGTTTAACAAAACGTCACCTTCAATTAACAATTCACAAATATGTAGAAAGTAATGACAACTTGATTGCTTTTTTAAATTGTGTTAAACTTGGAAGCTGAGTCAATCTTCGTTCCCATGTCCTATGTGGAGGCATTTACATTTACCAAAATTGAACATCATTTGCCACTTTTCAGACCATTTGATCAACCTGTCAAGATCATCTTGTAAATGCTGTCTATCTCCATCACTTTTAATCCTTCTAAACACTTTTGTATCATCCGCAAATTTCAACACCTTGCTTGTTATTTCATCATCCAAATCGTTGATGTATATTAAGAATAATATAGGACCTAATACTGATCCCTGTGGTACCCCACTCAATACCGATTTCCAGTTTGAAGCCTCCCCATCAACTACTACACGTTGTCTTCTGTCAATCAGCCATTGTTCTATCCAGTTTATTATACCATTTCCTATGCCATGGGCCTTTAGTTTAAGCAGTAATCTTTGATGTGGTACTTTGTCAAAAGCTTTTTGAAAATCTAAGTAGACGATATCTACTGGTGATCCCTCATCTACCCACTTAGTGATGTCTTCCAAAAAACATAACATATTTGTTAAGCATGACCTCGCTTTAAAAAAACCATGTTGAGATGGGTTTATCAAGTTTTGTTTAACAAGAAAATCCACCATGTGATCTTTAATTAGTCTTTCTAATAATTTACAAATCACTGATGTTAAACTCACTGGTCTATAGTTCTCTGACTTGTTTCTCGAACCTTTTTTTAATAACGGTATAATGTTTGCTTCTTTCCATTCTAAAGGAACCACTCCCTCTTCTAATGACAAGTTGAAAACTGTTGCAAGTGGTATGCTAATTTGTTCTACAATTTCCAATAGTAGTTTGGGTGGAATACCATCCACTCCAGGTGATTTATTATCCTTCATAGCCCTTATTTTCTTAGCTACCATTTCCGGGGTTACAATTAATTGTCCTAAATAGTCTGAATCTGCCCCCTTGAACTTAGCCTCTGGTATTGGCAGTGAACTAATATCTTCCCTGGTAAACACTGAACTAAAGTACTCATTCAGGTCTTCTGCCATTATGAATCCCTCTGATATTATATTTCCAGCACTATCTTCTAGAGGACCGACCTTATCTTGAACTTTCTGTTTGCTTCGAACATACGCATAAAAACTCTTGCTGTCATGTTTTATATTACTAGCTAATTGTTGTTCATAGCTTCTCTTTGAATTTCTAATTTCAGCTGTAGCTTGGTTAAGTGCTTCTTTATAATTGTTGTAGTCTTCATCATTTCCAGTACATCTATATGACTTCCACATCATTTGTTTATACTTAATTTTTCTAATGGCTTCTTTCGATAAGTGTTTCTTTTTGGACCGTTTTCCTTGTTTTTTGAAGGGTACAAATTTATCGATTATGCACTTAATTTCACTCTTTAATATATTCCAGCATCCCCGACGAAATAAAACAATTCTTTATGGCAACGAATACTCCTCCACCATTCCTGTCTCAGTCTTTTCGGTAGACATCGTATCCTGGATGGAATATTTCTCCATCAGACACCGATGCATCTACGTGCGACTCTGTGCCAATCACTACATCGGGACCCTCGGCCTCCACAGTACTCATAAACTGGGTGCGTTTATCTGTGCTTAGTATGCTGTTGCAGTTAATGACCATAATCTTAATTGGTTTTGATTTAGGCTTGTTGGTTGGTTTGTTCCGGTTTGTAGGTTCGGACTCAGAGTCTGCAATGTTGTCACCATTTTCAGACACTGAGTCTGACAACAAGTCATATGGGTTAGGGTCACTTAATATGGAGCTGTCGTTAAAAAAGGAGTTTGAGAAATTTGGTAATGAACAGTGAGTGCAGTACCAGCTGACATTAGAATGTTGTAAATGGCGATACTCTTTGGGTGATACCCCGCAACAACCAATGTGGATCCATGTGTTGCATTCGTCACAACACATAGCACGATGATTTCTGGCAACAGCCTTCTTACATACTCCACATGGATACTTAACTGGTCCGGGGTTCAACTGTATATCACCCGAGATCAGTAGTGCAAGTAACAGATAAGTGGACATTGTTCGCAGATGGATATCGTGACTGTCTGTTCACGACACGCTTGATGTATATATCGGCTCCAAACAGCAAAGCTGTCTGGGTCCTCCTCTCACCCACAAACTGGAATCCAGCATTTATATTATCAGGAAGTGATGCTGATGTAAAACCATTACCATGTCGAAGACCCGCCATGAATGCGACCATCAGTATGAAAGCTGTTGTTACCCGTAGGTCCATCTTATGGTGACAAGTTTCCTGGCAATTGTCAGGTAGTTTAAAATGTGTTAAAAAATAAATTTAATAAATAAATTATGCCGCTGTACGACTGTCCAGATACTCCGACATAAATAGTGAAGGCTTAAAAAAAATATGGTGTAGATTTTAAAATGTTGAAAAATAAAATGTACTTACAATAAAATGTTCAATGCTGTTATAGGATTTCACAAAAGAAACCAGTTGCAAGCCAAGTCTCTCCCTCTCTCTTTTATTAATTAACCTACGTTATATTATGATCAATGCAATTGAAAGATTTCGCACAGGTATCAGGTTAAATGATCTATTTAAATGTCAAGTGCAGACAAGACGTCTTTATTATATAGTGCAGCTAACAAGGGATTTTTACCCAGGGCGACTCCGGGTTTTAAAAGACGTCCTGTGCGAAAAGCCTGTTAGTATAAAGGTATATTGGTGCTCCTATTAGACTTGGCAATCAATTAGTTAGCAGCCTGACCTGCGCGTTTCAATATGGATGGAGCTATACGTACTATAGCCTTTGTTTACACGAAGTGTACAGTTGAGGCAGGAAATACACGCTCAGCGAGACTTAAGAATACTAAATGCGGTAGAAATAAGGCTCTAGTTGCGAGTAGTTTAGTTTATTCTGAATGCAGCCTGAGTAAATAAAATTATTTTGAAAACCAGCACTATTGTTTCAGTTGACTTTGGGGGGTTTGTGTTACGCGCGCTTTCCAACTCAGTGTTTACAATTTACGCCATCTTGTTATGCCAATCAATGTCGTGACTTGTTGCTAAGGAAGCCAGTGTACTAAAACCGTATTTAGAAACTTTCGAACACAAATATCACCATGCGGCTACATCTAGATATTGTTGTAGATGTATATAATCAAGTTAAAACAAATCAAAATATGTTGATCTCGAGATTAATGCAATAGCTGTCAGAACGAACGAAAAGAAACGACCACACCTGACGCATGCGCAGATCCAGCTCCTGAGTCAGAAAGTTATGTCAGAGGTCTTCACCCCAGGGCGATTCTGGGTATAAAAGAGCGTCTTGTTGAAAATGCCTGTTAGTATATAGTTCATAAGGGGACTGCTCCTGCCTTAGTATGTTGTGTACGTAAGCCTGCTAGCGCGAAAATCAAATCGACCTGTATTATCGCCCAAATAATTTAAGTACAAGATTTAACAGCGTTGCCGTTGGTGGTGCAAATTTTATTAAAATGTTTGTTTAAGCAAACAGTGCAATACGTTGACACTAATTCTACACTAGTGTCACAGACAAACTTAAACGTTAAATTGCAAAAATTATTTTGAATCACGCAGTGACAAAATAAACAAAAATATACAGACTAGTCAGTTAATAGAACGTTGCCGAGTGCTGGAAACAACTAGAACTAGAACAAGTACCACCTTACGCCACCTAGCGACCAATGCCACGGTTCAGCCACTCTAAGGTTAAGCGGAAATAATTTGTTTCTTATATTGAGTTTTGATTTTTGGGAAATACCTTGAGAGCGTATCCTCTATTTACTATTACCTCATCTTTGTGATATTTCGTGAGATTGGTTTGTTATGAACCGAAAGGCGAAACGCATACATTTTGCACAACATAGACGTCATACAATGTAGTACTAATATATTATGTACGGATGACAGTTATATCAAATACATCCTGGTTTATGACGCCTCTAACATCTACATGTTAATGATCATTATAATTTACTTGAATAATCATGGCTAATTTTACAATTTTCTCGTACATTTCCCTGGATCGAGCGGCCGGCATGTCCAGCGGCATGTTTTATGTTTGAACGTTTTTGCGTTGGCACTTCGTTGTGTATACTTATGACTGGCTTGTCAAAACTAACTTCTGTTTCATGCACGATGCTAGTTGAGTAAGATGGATACTTCGGTAGAAAAATATGTTGAGAAAACATTGAAACTGCTGGAACACGAAAGAGAAGCTGAAATACAGGAAACAAGGTAGATTTATCATGTTATAATATGGTAAAAAGCATTATTGCTGCAAAAAAGCACCGGCCTCGGACTGTCTCAGCCTCACTCAGGCGCAGCTGTCAAAGTTAAACTCAACTTTGTTCATGGACCATGCTTCCCAGAGCTGCCAAGTTGAGTTGGGAAATATGCGTGAGGTTCAGTTCCCCAAATGGACACTAGGTGGCAGGACAGATGTTTCTCAACAAAACACTTGGTAGCAGCATCATTAGTTATAAAAAACGGTAAACAACATTTTATACAAGTCACTAACCAGCGATAGAAATAAGCCAGAATATTTACTTGTCCGCCGGACAAGTAAGTTTTGAAATCTACTTGTCCGCCAAAATTTTCACTTGTCCGAGTGGTTGTCAAGGGGATTCGAAGCTTCGGAAAAAAACATAAAAAGTCTGTCTTATTTTTATGACAACAAGTACAATGTTCCTGCTGTTTCGTTGCATGTACATCTGAGTGACTTGTGATCAAAGACACAATTTGATTTAATCTGCACATTTTTAAATTGCAAAATTATATTTGTAACTATTTTTTCGGTCCATTATCATTACTATATATATATATTCATCACGAATATTAAAAGTAGACACGTTACATGATGTATACCAATATTTTAGTGATGCTGATATGAACACTTTTATTAATAACATAATTATTACGATGATAGGAATGAGACAATTGTTATCCTTGCTATTTGTTATAATGTTACAAAAACTTTTTTTTAAATATGGTATATACATATATAACACTGCTGTACAATGTTGGCATCAGTTTGTCATTGAAGATGGCACTCAACCATCAGGAACACAACCAATGCAAAGGCAGGAAATGTCAAAAAAATCATAATAAACTATAATATAATCTGATATTATTTTGTTCAATCTCTATGAACTTCAATATTAACAAACCTCTGTATTTTACAAACGAAGATAATATTCAATTGATTACGAGCAAACAAACGCATATTTTTACTAAATTTTTTATTACCATTTCAATGATGTATAAACAGTTTTAACGGTGCCCGAATTACATCTACCAGGCGGAATATAATTTATAGATTTAGTTACGACGTAACGTCGCTGCCGCGCGCAGACCGCCGTAGTTGGCGGAAGCCGACATGTCAACGGCGGTTGGCACCCCTGCCACGCGTCTTGCATAAAATTTGGCTTCGAAAACTCGCAATTTATGGTTAGAATAAACATTACATAGACACAACACTTCTGAAATGTCATGAATATTCCGTTTATCAACCATCACCATAGATTTACCGGAGAGCCAGTTACAAGTTTTGAATTTTTTTTATCGATTTGGGACTGGATCGGCTAACGACGTTCGATGACTTGGAAGACTGCAGAGTCCGCGGGGGTTAGGCGTAATAATGGTTAAAACTATACAATTATTCAAACAACAGGTAGCGATACAAAGTCTATTATTTCCAAAGTTCGTTAAATGTGATCCGTGGGTGGAAGCAAGTTGTACGTCAGCCAAACTGAACGATTTACGATTTTATAAAATACAGCCTCGATCAACGATGGCTGATGCGGAGTCTGTCCTACGCGTGTGACAGAGGTAGGTCGGTGCGCTCAGCGGATGACCCTGTTAACGCAGGCACTAAACTTGGTCGAACGCTGAAGTACAACACACTGGCGGCAGAACGACAAGACGCCGACACACTAACAAGATTGCAACGTGCGCGATTGCTAGCGAACTTCATTTACGTTTGAATTTCCTCATATAAAAAGTTTGCAATGTTGCATGCGTCACTATTTACTGTAAATTTTCACTTGTCCACCGGATAACCATGTAGAGTCATTTTACTTGTCCGGGCCAAAAATCACTTGTCCCGGACAAACGGACAAGTGCTATTTCGAACGCTGCTAACAATGTCAATGAATGATAAGAATAACCTCGCGACAGATTCTGTGGATGCTTTACACCGCACGTGAATGTGAATGTGAATGAATATATCAAAATGTGCATGAAACAGCCTGTTTGTATTAATATTTTTTGAAATGGCAAATATGCGTGAGATTTACAGGTTCATGCGTGAGACTCACACCAAATGTGTGAGACTGTAGCTCTGGCTTCCGCCTTCTCTCAACATACTGAGCAAACTTCAAAGGGTGCCGGATGTTTCGGCCCATGATGGGTTCAGCCCATGCACCGAATAGTCCGTTTTGCAAACCGGTGAACCGTGACTCGTTTGTGCTCGCGTGGGCCTAATCAGCCGTTTGTGTAATTGGTGCCAGCTGGCTCCATGGGGTGAATCATCCATCCTGCTTCTCACTTGTGACAGGAAACTCGCTTGTTGTAATGTGAGGCTCCCATTGTATTGTAAGGCGCATATTTTAACTGGAAAATGTTTCAGTAATTATTATATATTACTTGTAACTATTTTGAACTGCGTATTCTCCTTTGGAAATCTGTCAGTGTTTCAAGCACTACAGATTTTTGTGAAGTGGGTTGAACCTTCTGTTTACGTGGTCCATGGTGGGCCAAACCTGATATGAGCTGAAACTTCCAGGAAGCCTGTCAAACTAGCAAGCCACTGAGTCTGATTCGTCAGACTTGCAGGTGGCATTTTGCAGAACCAGTCTTGTGGGAAGTGTGCCGAGTTTCAAATAGGTGGCAGTAACAGCCAGTCTAGCTCAGTATTTGGCACTTTTGCAGAATCCTGGCCCAACTTGATTTATAACTACATTTTTGCCAACAATTTGTACGTGTAAATTATAGAAAAGCCTAAATAAGTAAATGCATGAATTAATGAAATCATTCCACATTATTTCAACCAATATCCAGTCATATATTTTTTAAATAAAATGTTGCACTTTATGGCATATTTGACGTCCAAATAATGCTCTGGTTTGTACCATTCTGCGAATACAGTCGTGATTCAAGTGTGTACACTTACCACAGCAGTATAAATGAGTACCTTGTTGTCATATATAAAAAATGGCACTGTGGTAGACATAATTAATGAATAGTATTTGTTCAGTAGTACTTGTGGTATGTAAGAACTTTCTTAAGTACTGTATTGACTAGGCAAGTCTTAGGATACCATCGACGGAACTACTTAGTATTATGTTTGTAAGTAATGATGACAATTTTTGCCATATTGTCATAGTGCAAAAATATTTATGGTTTTAGAAAATATTCATGAATATATGACAATGAATGAAATATTATTCAATAAAATGTATGTGCAAAATGTTATACAAATATTGTCGATGGACCCATGTGGTCAAGATGCACAAACACACTTTATATTGTACAACTGATTTTATATCATATTTTGGGCATATAAGACCGAAAGTATGCAACAAATGCAAGAAATGAGTGGCATAGACAGTACTTATGGGAAATTAACACATTTTGAATCAGTTTATCTTGAATGTACATTTTATATTTGCTTACAAGTTACAAAGATTTGCTTTAACATTTAGCATCCTTGAAAACCTATTTGAACCTTTTCAATGTGACTTTTCCAGTTTTTCATTAAACCAATTTTTTCGCACGTTGAAACTGAGTCAAGAGTACTTGACAGGGTGGTATCATTGGCATACATTATGAAATTAAACTTTTGGCTGGCCTTGGCAAAGACATTAATGTATATAACAAACAATAGTGGGCCTAAAATCTAGCCTTGATGTACACCTATTGAGATATTATGCATTTCTGATTTGACGTCCTCTATTACAACATATTGTTTTCTATTTATTAAATAATTTCTAGTTAAACTTAACACTACTCCTTTTACTCCATAATATTCAAATTTATCTAGTAATATCTTATGATCTAGGGTATCGAATATTTTGGAAACGTCCAGATAAATATTTACAGGAATTTCATTTCTATCCATGTGTGTCATCATCCTATCGGTTAATTCAAGGGCAGCAAATTCAGTGCTATGTTCCGTTCTAAATCTGTATTTTTAAAGCATGTATAGTTTATCATATACAGTCACTGTACATGTTTGTATGTACCTGAGTACGTGTATGGGTTATTACCAGAAATAGAAGTACTGTATTTGATGTATTAAGTGTGCATGCACTAAGTAGTGTACACCCCCCTTAGCAGCATCTGACACTCAGGCAGCGAAGTCCAGTGCCAACCTTGACTGGTGAATCTGTCATCGTAATTTATGTCTACCAATGTTACACTAGACTCAAAGCTCAGTGAGGAAAATAACATTGAAAGGTCCACCTAAATTGTCAGATTTTACAGAGGTCTGGAATCCTTTAACTCATATATATGTGGATTTTGCATTGCATAAATCGCTTGCCTGTCATATCTGCTAAGGTTGCTGTACCCAGGAAACCCAGGAACCAATGAAAATGGGTGTACACTCCTGTACGCTTTTTCAAATGCAAAATTTGACATATTTTCCTGTCCCAAATATTAGTTAAGCATACTGTACGCTTAATAGAACAAATATGTTATTCTAATTCATATAAAATTTACATTCATTACAGCACCCTCCAGGAGCATGTTTCAGCAAAGGAGCTCCAGCAACGTGGAGTATGTCTACTCAAGCTCCGGGTATCGAGTCAGCGGACCGGCCTCTATGGCCGCACCGTCCTGACCCTGGAGTCCTACTGGCCAGGCAACGAACTGCCTGCACACAACTTTACACCAGGTAATCAACCATGCCACATCTATGGGGCGCAGTGGTTAGAATGCTGGACTGTCGTTCGGAGGAACCAGGGTTCAAACTCTGGTGCCGCCGGGCGGTGATTCGACACTGGTCTCGGCCACCGTGTCGAAATTTTGGCAATTTCATCCACCCTATTTTGCCCGTGTTTTTCGGAAGATACGCGATAAGCTGTTGGTCCCTTCTATCTGGTGTTTATGTTTACAGAAGTAAAAGATCCCACACATGGAAATGGAGAAAACCTGTGATGGACTCACTGAGTGGAGGTCTCATTCACAAAAGTACCTTCAATGTCTTTGTGCTAGTATGGAAAGACCTCGTATCCTCTACTGAACTAGACCTGAATAGCGACTGCGAAATCATGTCGGTCAAAGTACAACTCCAAAACAAAAAGAACCTACTAATAGGCTCATTCTACATGCCGCAACGCTGCGACAAAACCATACGTGAACTAAATAAATCCCTGACAAAGATCACAACAAACTCGAAGCAAAAACAAATAATCCTCTGTGGAGATTTTAATTGTCCCGATATACTATGGGAAACAAGCACTGTGAAAACGTGCGCACCAGAGCGATCCGTCCAACAAGCCCTCATTGACACAACAGAAAGTGCGCAGCTTACACAAATTCACACTAGCTCCACTAGAGAGGGCAAGCTACTAGACCTAATCTTTACAACAAATCCCACTGTAGTGACAAACTCTGCTTCTGTGCCAGGGATATCAGACCACGACATCATCGTCACAGACTTTGATATAAGAGTCCAACACCAAAACAAACAACGAAGAAAAATTCACCAATTTACTCGCGCTGACTGGGACAATCTAAATGCTGATTTCATCACCCTGTCTAATGAAATAAAGACTCAATACACATTAGGTGCATGCACAGAAACTCTTTGGACAATCTTCAAAAACGCACTAGCGAAATCTATCAACAAACATATCCCATCAAAGCTCAGCTCCAGTCGGTGCAATCTCCCATGGCTAAACAGAAAGCTACAAAGACTACTAAAGCGAAAGAGAAGACTGTACAATAAAGCTAAGAAAACAAACAACTGGGAAAATTACAAATTCATACAGAAAACATGTAGACGAAGTCTGCGTAAAGCAGAATGGGACTTTATTAATAACACCATCACCACAGGCCTCCAAACAAACAACTCAAAGCCATTCTGGCGCTATATCAAAAGTAGAAAACAAGACAACATCGGAGTAGCTCCCCTGAAAAAGAATGGATCACTGGTGTGTAACAGTAAGGAAAAGGCTGAGATCCTCCTGGACCAGTTCCAGAGTGTCTTCACGAAAGAAGACAGATCTGCGCCCCCACACCTTGATCCCCCACAACACCCCAATATATGTGACATTAAAATTGACACCACCGGAGTTACTCAAGTCCATTAAACCACATAAAGCATGTGGCCCTGACCAGATCCCCAATGCTGTCCTTAAGAACTGTGCCGACACCCTATCCCCTGCACTCCGAGACATCTTCCAGAGATCCATAGACACAGGCAACCTACCGTCAGACTGGCGCACAGCAAATGTGTCACCTGTATTTAAAAAAGGAGATAAGCACCTACCAGAAAACTACCGCCCCATCTCACTGACATCAGTCCCATGCAAAATTCTCGAACACATAATCTACCGCCACATCATGACCTACCTAGAAGAGCACAACATCCTAACACACCTAAACCATGGCTTCAGAGCAGGCTTCTCCTGCGAAACACAACTCCTAACCACCACGCATGACCTATTCTCTTCTTTCGACTCTGGAACTCAAGTAGACATAGCGATATTAGACTTTAGCAAGGCTTTCGACACAGTCCCCCACACAAAACTCCTCCATAAACTATCCCACTATGGCATAACCGGAACCACGTTCAAGTGGCTAGAAAATTTCCTCACTGACAGATCTATGAAAGTTGTTCTAGACGGCGAAACCTCGAGAGAAGTACCCGTCAAATCCGGCGTCCCACAAGGCACTGTACTTGCCCCCCTACTATTCCTCTGTCGTATAAACGACCTACCATCATCAGTAAAATCTAAAGTCCGCCTATTTGCAGATGACTGCCTACTATATAGAGAAATCAAAACACTCAACGATCACATTGCACTACAACACGACCTAAAACAACTCCAAACATGGGCAAAGGACTGGGGTATGAACTTCAATACAAACAAATGCTACATCCTCAGTGTAAAACATAAAACTGACTATTTCTACACCTTAAATAACATCATCCTAGAACGTGTAAACTGTAATCCCTATCTTGGTATCTCTATCTCCGACGACCTTAAATGGCACTCCCACATCGCAACAACAACTAAAAAAGCAAACTCAACACTTGGCTTCCTAAGACGTAACATACGACACTGTCCTATAAACAACAAACGGACCGCATATATTGCCCTTGTGCGCGCTGCTTTAGAGTACGGAGCCATAGTGTGGGACCCATACCATCAGGGGGACATAGACAAACTAGAGCGTATACAACACCGTGCTGCTCGCTTCATTACCGGCGACTACCACTCCAGACATGAAGGATCAATGACAAACATATTAATAGACCTAAAACTCAATACCCTACAAAGCAGACGTCGGGATCTACGACTCAAATACATGTACAAAATAGCTGAGGGATCTATCCCAGCCATCCCCGCAGAAACATACTTTCGGCCCCAAAAAATAAATAAAAGACGCATCCAACCCAAACATTTTCCAGATCACGTATCCTCAAACTTTGTACAACACCTAACAACCAATAACACCAGGTGCTATATAGTACCTGCATCCCACACCGACCAATTCAAAAACTCATACTTCGTAAAGACAATAGTAGACTGGAATAAACTAAACGAGTCGCAGGTCCAGGCTGAGACCATAAACGATTTCAGTCTCCTATCCTGCGGCTCAAACACTCAATAACACCATACGCACCCACCCCGTCGTAAACCATAGCCAACAGTGGCTCCTTACGACGTAGATAATTAGAATTAGAATGTAATCCTAACCCTAACCTTCAACCTAACCCTAAACCTAACCCCTTTTGCACCGACCAATCATAATCATGTATCTGGGGAAGGGTAGCATATGAAGCTGCCTCTCACATTGGCACACATCATCTCAGTGCTGCCCTCTGCGGGGTAGTAACACGACCGTGGTGCCCTTCGGTGGATACCACCATACAGTACTGCCCCTTGGTGGATCATGCAATACAAATACACTTTATTTCGTTGTGTGTAAATGTACATAACTATGAAATTCAACTAGTCATTCATAATTAGTGTAGATACCCTAGAACAACTCTGAAGGTTTCTGGAGGGAACCAACATGTGAATTATTAAATAGTAGATTATAAAAAGTAATGTCTAAAAGGAGACAATTATATTTATAATACAGTGTTGCCATCTGGCGGATAATACCACTAGAGAGCATTGCCCTCTGGATAGTGATAGCAACAGACCATTACAGGTGCTCTCTGGCAGATAATAACATCAGACATAGCACCTTTTGATTGATTATACCACACACAATGTTGGAAGATTTACTTCTACTTTAGCTTGTGGTGTTTTATTTCAGTCATTGGTTCTTGAATAGATACAGTCTATAGCAAAAGAAATACTTCAATGTAGATTTTAATTTAAAGGGATATTTAAACAGAAAATGTTATGAATGATTCAATATTGTTTTTGATAAATTCCCATACCTTATTAGAAATGTTAAATTGCTCGCGATAAATTGAGAAGTTTTGAGGGCAATATCAAAGTGTGTTGAGTTAAATGACATGTACAGATTAGCCATGATAGCAGTCTGTACAGTCATGTGGAGACAACCTTGCTGTGTCCTGTGCTCATCTGTAGGAGACATTGCTGGGCTGAGTCTATCAAAGGGTGATTGCGGAAGTGATATTATTGCATCGGGAATCGTCACTCGAGTCAGCCAATCAGCTGTCAGTGTTGCGTTCGAGGAATCGTACGATGGGCTCAACATCGATGACTCTGCACAACACAAACTTGTCAAGTTGGCGAACGACGTCACTTATAGGAGACTGAAAAGGTAGCATTTGTGCCATACCTACCCATCCGTACGTGCTAGGATTGTCTGTTGTGGTTTGCTTTGTGTGCCTGTCAAAACAAAGAAACATTTTTTCTGAATAATGTGGGAAACCATCGGTATATATTGTCCAGGATTAGTTCTTATTCTGGTGCGGGAATGAAATGAACAGCCGGAGCTTCAGCACCACTGCACTGTCAGATCATGACATCAGAAGATGGGGGGCAGTGGAATATTTTTCAACATTTTTGAATCTCGCCAGAAACCTGCAATTTCCCCCTATGAGGCTTGCCAGAAAACCCACCTTCAGGCTCTCTGAAAACCTTGATTTGTACCCCGCTTGAGGCTCACAAAAATTTCTCGGAGGACAACTGACCCATTTGCCCCCCCATTCCCGTACCTATGATGTGAACTGTGTAATACCATCCAGAGAATGTGCAGTTTTGCTAGTAACTTTAATAAGATGATTGAATGAACGTTTATTCAGTACACATACAATGGATACATGTACAAGTATGTAGAACTATTGATGAAGCATTGTGACGGTGAATTGTGTTATTTATGTCCTGTGCTGTCCACTCCATCATATCGTAATAATCAGAGTGAGGGTTGACCAACACATATTTCATTTTTGCCGCTTTCAGGACTTTGCAGAAGTTGGCAAAGTACAGATCTGGATGCAGCCAGCACCTCATAGACGTCTTGTTTGGCCAGACTGACCTTGGTCCACCATTCTCTGTGGCTAGAGACTCGGATAGTGCCCAAGGTTTGTGGGATTTACTATATCTTTACTGGGCTAGATACGTGTTCCCCATCTCTGATGACAAACCCAAAGAAATCACCCATACAATGGCAAACAATGGAATCTAACTATAATCGAGCTTATGTATGTACAAGTATGCGTGCGTATGTGAGTATGTTCACCTTTTCCTCTTAGATGGTTTGCATCTCGGGAACCAAACTTTCAGGCACTACTCTACCACACTTTGGAAGAAAAGTAACATTGTTTTTTCTTAGAAATTCCCCTTTCTTTAAGTCTTCTTACTGGTTTTAGGGTTTGCACATGACCATTAGTGTGTATGTGTAGTGTCATCTGGTGGATGGGTATTTTTGCGAGTGAAAGCAATGCAGCAGCCTCTGTCATGTGAGGTTAAGCAGCCCTCTAAATGCGACTGAATTGGTCGCATATGCGACTGTTTTTTTCTGTTTGGCAACTGACACATTATGTACGGTCGCCCGCTGGCGACCGCGATGAGTTTGTAATAGCAGATCATGCGTTGTCATTTGCTGTTTCTCGAAAACACCGTAAACTATACTAACTTTATTGGTGGGATTTTGAAACAAACATGACTAGTCTGCAACGGTATTTTAAAACGGTCAAGGCAAATTGCTATGAAGTGTCATGGCGCCCATAGTATCTCGTGCCCTAACGTAAACGGGGGCGCGAATGGAAAGCGTTAATGTAAATCTTTTCGCGATTGTTTGTCTGGCTGTCCGATAAGCGCATGGAAAACATGTTGCTAATTAAATGTAGTTGTCACATCGCTATAACACACATAAGTGTACATATTCCGGTTTCGAATGCAAAACTCAAAGGAATAACACCAGTCTAGGTTACGCTGGCTCAAAGTGATATAGTCCGCATTTCGTAGTTCTCACAAATTCCATTGGATGGCGTCATAATAGTTGAACAAAATTGTCAGTGATTTAAACATTCATAACTGTTAATATAACTGCTTGTGTAATTTGTTAACTTAACATTTGTTAACTTATATATGAAGCACTGCTGCATTAGAAACAACCAGTCATTTATGTTATTGTGTGACAGGAATTATTTCACTATCTAAATTGATTATGTACGGTTGTTACTGTGTTGCAAATATTGCACAAATAAATGTTGTTAGAAAAGTTAACCACATAATAAAACAGTATTATACAGATGCATAGGTCATAAATTTGTAATATTTAAAATATTTGACAGAATCTATTATTTCTCAAAGTTAACTTTGAAATAAAATGTAACTTTTCTGAACAGAAAAGAGCTTCTTTTTCACCTTAAACAGGAAATGCGTCATTTGACATGGAAAATGCGTCATTTGACACAGTATTTGTTTTTTTCTGAAACAGAATTTTGAAACGGAAAATCAGTGTCCCTATACACACATGTATATTTGCTGTTAATTATTGGTAATTTCAGGGATTCCACATATGACTGTTATTAATTTGCCAGTGTACCGTGTTATAATGCATAAAGTTAGTATCCGGCCACATATTCATACATGTTTTAAATTTATTTATATTTCAAACGGATGTCTGAAATTTGGATTAAATTGGTACTGAAAACACAATTGCACACACAATTACTTGGCTCCTACTTTTTAATTTGGTTCCTAAAATGTAGGTAGGAGCCAGTTGGCTCCTAGACAAAAAAGTTAACTTAGAGGGCTGTTATGTTGCTTTTACTGTCTGTGAGACTGGTCGCAATACTTGTCCACGATTTGTTCTTCTTCTGGAGTGGGTTACCACTAAAAGCCACTGAGATCATCTCAGAACGTCAGTGTCCAATATCATACAAAATTACTTCTGGCCTCAATCCCCCACCTCTCCAGATGAAAGTTTGTAAACTTTTTGATATGATAATGTCATATACTAGCAGTATTGTTGATATGATAATGTCATACACTAGCAGTATTGGTGTGTAACATAAAATATTTGCTCTGCATATTGTACATGGAGCATACCTAATATGGAGACATGTCTGAACTGTCCGATTGACACATCTACGGAAGTCAAAGTTATGCACTTGACCTCTGTCAAGCTTATCCTTGCCAATGATGTTTGTATAAGTATTATATCTGATATGTGCATGAATTATATTACTAGGCATCTGTTAAATCAATCTTTCCCGCATGCAGTTCTCGCTTAGACAGCATCGCCTTACATTATTGTCATAAAAACATAAATTTAGAGCCAAAATTTCAACTAAAATATGTGCTGGAATGTCCACCTATTTGAAATCCATTTTTTATGGCTTGACATACCTTACCAAGGCAACAGGTCAGACCTGGGGCTGAAGTACTCGGTACTCATGTACTCGAGTACATTTTTGAAGTACTCGTACTTGTACTCATGAAACTTATAGGTCATGGACTTGTACTCGTACTCATACTCATTGATTTTATGAGTATGAGTACATTACGAGTACATCTGAGTACTTTCTCAATATGTACTGGGGAAAATAAATATATTTGGTTATAAAATGAAACTTTCCTGAAATATTTAAATGTTCAACTATTTTAAAAACACTTTGTTATTTCTGATAGTATAAAACCTTACCATCTCTACACATCCCAGTACATCCTCATTCTCTGATAACAATGACTATGATACCCAAACATGGCAACAGGCAGCATCTTTTCCCAGTCAGAAACACCCTGTTAAGCAAACAATAACTGTAGGCTAGCAGTTCAGGCCATAAACCTGTTTGTTTAATTAAGCCATAAAGAGTCAATTAGCAGTTAACCCACCAGTTAGACAGGAAATGCCTTTGATGTAGTCTGGAGACCATGCCACTTGACAGTGGCTGACAGTGCTAACTGCTAAGAACAAGAACTGCCAATCTTCCTCTAGTAGAAGTAAGGTGGCTCATGTCAGACTGTCTCATACACTAGTATAATCCCATGCCAGCAGCCTGGCTAAAAAGTCCAAAGGGAATGCTGAGCCTGTTATGTGGACATGTGCTAACCCTCTCAACAACTAGTAGTCTACAATCAGAAGAAAAAAAAATTGCAAACTTATAACATCAGCAGATGAACGTGAAACTATGGTGAAGCTATGGCTGCAGAACACTCCAAACGCCATCCGCTGGTGTGAACTGAAGCGCAGCGCAACACAATCTTGCACGCTATCCGCCGGTGCGAACTGAAGCGCTAGCGCAACACAATATTGCACGCTATGTGCCGAAAAGCTCGCGATAATACCTCAGCGAGACTAGACAGGCTAGCGTCAGAAGTTGAACGTCTCCACGATGGCGCAAAAATGTTTCGTGCCATTCATGAGATGACGAGGAAACCTGCTGTCAAGCTAACGATCCACGACGAAGCTGGACGTGTTATCTGTAACACAGCCGAACTGAACTCGCGGGTCACCGAACACTTTAGTCGCCAGTTCAGCGACGAAGCTATAGAAGAACTGCCTGCCTTCACCGGAAGACCATCGCGACTGGCAGACCCACATAGTCTTCGGGTATCATTGGCTCTGTGCTAAAGCGCAGCATCAGCACGTATCAATCAAATTCCTTGGCATCGACCTGAGTCGCGCCTTCGACACCATATGTCGCGACAAGCTGCTTGATATACGCTACAAACATTCCTCAGCGAGTCGGAACTGCCAATGATTCGCTTCCTACTCGCCGCCATGTTGCAGGTTTTAAACTGTGTCAAACAGTGAGTCTACCTTCTGCTCTCAAATAATCTGTATACAACTTTCAACACAATACCATTAATACCGCATGAAATTATCTTAGACCACAGGGAGGACTGGTCCACTAAATCAAATGCTTTCTTATAATCGATGAAGGCACAATAAAGCCATTTGCGTCGAGACAAATACAATTCAACCAATACCCCTATTTGAACACTGCCTGTTCTTCACCTATTACATTCGCTTTGTTTAGGTATGTCAGTCTGGTGTTCTGAACAATCACTAAGGATTAATGAACACTTGTGCAGAATGTCACCCACTTGGCAGGTTTAATTGATCTATTCAGCAATGAGGACACTGCTTAGGCCTCACTCTGGACACTGTCACTCACAGTGTTGTGTATTGTCTTAGTTGGTGCATTGAGCTAATCTACATGACCATGAATCAGTGGTGGCTCTGGTTGTGTATTACACCCAGCTGTGGAGCTAAGATTCTCTGCCTGCTATTGTTTGATGGAAACTGTGACTAATGTGTAATTGGTCACTGGCAGTAGCTTGTGTCAACAGACAGCATTAAGCCACTAGAACCCTGTTAAACTGGACCAGTTGCCTGCAGGTTTTAAACTGTGTCGAACAGTGAGTCTACCTTCTGCTCTCAAATAAACTGTCCTCTTAGTTTTACACATGAAGACATAATCTGGCATAACTTGATAAGTCTTTGTAGCAGCACCTTTGTACTTCCAGTGTATCATTGCAACATAACTTACATATTACATACTGTGTGCCACATTTGAATGTTGTGCATGTAATATTTCCATGCAATCCATTTGCATATATAATGTAAAACTTCAACAGCCGTTTTCAAAATTTTCAAGGATGTAAGAAAACAATGTTACAATTGTTCCCACTTATCACTCATTTGGTCAGCTGGGGTCACATATAGACGTATTAGTCCAAAGGATTTCAGGGCCACTTGGCCTATTTTTTAATAAACTTTTCAAGGTAATTGACCCACGCCTGATTCCTAGTGCCGTTTTCAGCCCCTCATGACCTTGTATTCTTCAACCCGCGTCTGGATGCATCCCAGAGAGAGGCTGTCGGGTTTGCCCTGAGGCAGCGGGAGGTAGGAGTCATCCACGGCCCCCCGGGAACTGGGAAGACAACAACAGTAGTCGAAGTGATCCAACAAGCTGTCAAACAGAAACTCAAGGTAATTACACAGTGTTGGTTGTCCGCAGTTATTACAAGGCATATCCAGCTTCTGTTGGAGAAATACCACATACAACAACAATAGTGAAATCATAATCAAGCCTTTAGTATTTTTCTCAAAATAAGCTGAAGCGGGCAAGGTTTTTGCGGTCGGCTTGTCTTGTTGACGTTGTTAGGTTGACTGGAGCAGAGATTCTATTGCTTCAATTTTGCAACAAAGTTTGTTTGTATTTGTATGGAACCGTAAAATAAATGCTTGTTCCTCTATAATGACTAGTGTTATATTACATCACAATACCACACAACAACACATTAGGACGCTTGCTTCGACCTAACATCTATCGTTGTAAACATGCTGTGAGCCTGTGAATGTATTGAAAGTGCTGGCATCTTGCGCGACATTCGCACCTCTGACGTCACACCTAGACATACTGAAAAGCGCATCAAAAATATGCATATTCGAAAAAGACCAGTTGCACAGCGTAAATTGTGAAATTATTAATATATTGAATTCTGGTAAAATTATTGTCTTAGTGGAAATGGAAATATACAGGAAGGTGTAATATAATATGAATTCAAGCAATAGGTTTTTTTTATTCCCTTTAACTAATACTACTGATTTGTAACTGTGGTTAACTTCTTTTAATCCTGTCTTACAGATTTTGGCATGTGCACCATCCAACATCGCCGTTGACAATCTACTGGAGCGACTGGCGGGTCAGAAGGTCAAGGTTATCCGACTAGGTCATCCCGCCCGTCTGCTGACCAGCATCCAGCGTTACTCGTTGGACGCAATCCTGGCAGGGAGCGATGAGTCGAAACTAGTGGCTGACGTCAGGAAGGACATGGACAAAACACTGGTAACTCACTGTCATACCTTGAAAACTACTTGCCCTGTCTGGACCATATTTCCATTGAATTAAAGTTTATGTGACAAAAAGGTCAGGTATTATATCTAATAATAACTCGCACCATCATTGTAATTAATTTCTACCAATGTCACTAAAAGCTTACAAAGATCACGTTCAAAGTCACACTAAAAGATCACGTTCAAAGCCCACAAAGATCACTTTCAAAGCTCACAAAGATCATGTTCAAAGCTCACAAACATCATGTTAAAAGATCACGTTCAAAGATCACGTTCAAAGATCACGTTCAAAGATCACGTTCAAAGATCACGTTCAAAGATCACGTTCAAAGATCACGTTCAAAGATCACGTTCAAAGATCACGTTCAAAGATCACGTTCAAAGCTCACAAAGATCTCGTTCAAAGATCACGTCCAAAGCTCACAAAGATCATGTTCAAAGATCACGTTCAAAGATCACATTCAAAGCCCACAAAGATCACGTTCAAAGATCACGTTCAAAGATCACGTTCAAAGATCACGTTCAAAGATCACGTTCAAAGATCACGTTCAAAGATCACGTTCAAAGATCACGTTCAAAGATCACGTTCAAAGATCACGTTCAAAGATCACGTTCAAAGATCACGTTCAAAGATCACGTTCAAAGATCACGTTCAAAGATCACGTTCAAAGATCACGTTCAAAGATCACGTTCAAAGATCACGTTCAAAGATCACGTTCAAAGATCACGTTCAAAGATCACGTTCAAAGATCACGTTCAAAGATCACGTTCAAAGATCACGTTCAAAGATCACGTTCAAAGATCACGTTCAAAGATCACGTTCAAAGATCACGTTCAAAGATCACGTTCAAAGATCACGTTCAAAGATCACGTTCAAAGATCACGTTCAAAGATCACGTTCAAAGATCACGTTCAAAGATCACGTTCAAAGATCACGTTCAAAGATCACGTTCAAAGATCACGTTCAAAGATCACGTTCAAAGATCACGTTCAAAGATCACGTTCAAAGATCACAAAGATCACGTTCAAAGTTCACAAAGATCACGTTCAAAGCCCACAAAGATCACGTTCAAAGCCCACAAAGATCACGTTCAAAGTTCACAAAGATCACGTTCAAAGCCTACAAAGATCACGTTCAAAGCTCACAAAGATGACGTTCAAAGTTCACAAAGATGACGTTCAAAGATGACGTTCAAAGCTCACAAAGATCTCGTTCAAAGATCACGTTCAAAGCTCACAAAGATCACGTTCAAAGCCCACAAAGATCACGTTCAAAGCTCAAGGATCACATTCAAAGCTCACAAAGATCACGTTCAAAGATCATGTTCAAAGCTCACAAATATCACGTTGAAAGATCACATTCAAAGATCACGTTCAAAGCTCACAAAGATCATGTTCCAAGATCATGTTCAAATCTCACAAAGATCACGTTCAAAGTTCATAAAGATCACATTCAAAGATCACGTTCAAAGCTCACAAGGATCACTTTTCAAAGCTCACAAAGATCATGTTCAAAGGTCACGTTCAAAGGTCACAAAGATCACATTCAAAGCTCACAAAGATCATGTTCAAAGATCATGTTCAAAGATCATGTTCAAAGTTCACAAAGATCACGTTCAAAGCCCACAAAGTACACCCCTGTAAGCTTACTAGAATGCACAATATGACATATTTTCATGTCTAAAATATTTCTTATGTTAAAAGAACTAACATAGTCAGGAGCAAAATCGAAATAACTGCGTTTAAAACGTTTCATAGGCATTTTTAGTAGAGTATACCAACAAACCTTTTAAAAATACTTTGGGTGTGCTGAATCCAATAATGTATGGCTGTGCTATGTTCAGTGACATTGCTGTATTATCAAGGTGACCGTAGAGTGAGGTTCCACTCTATACGCATTCATCAAAATAAACTATGTTCAATGTTATTGCTGTATTAGTGAGGTGACCGCAGAGTGAGGTTCCACTCTATACGCATTCATCAAAATAAACTATGTTCAGTGTTATTGCTGTATTAGTGAGGTGACCGTAGAGTGAGGTTCCACTCTGTACGTATTCATCAACATAAACTATGTTGAGTGTTATTGCTGTATTAGCGAGGTGACTGTACAGTGAGGTTCCACTCTGTACGCATTCATCAAAGTAAACTATGTTCAATGTCATTGCTGTATTAGCGAGGTGACTGTTGAATGAGGTTCCACTCTATGTGCATTCATCAACATAAACTATGTTCAATGTCATTGCTGTATTAGCGAGGTGACCAAAGAGTGAGGTTCCACTCTATACGCATTCATCAAAGTAAACTATGTTCAATGTCATTGTTGTATTAGCAAGGTGACCGTAGAGTGAGGTTCCACTCTATACGCATTCATCAAAATAAACTATGTCCAATGTCATTGCTGTATTAGCGAGGTGACCATAGAGTGGGGTTCCACTCTATACGCATTCATCAAAATAAACTATGTTCAGTGTCATTGCTGTATTAGCGAGGTGACTGTAGAGAGAGGTTCCACTCTATACGCATTCATCAAAATAAACTATGTTCAATGTCATTGCTGTATTAGCCAGGTGACCATAGAGTGAGGTTCCACTCTATACGCATTCATCAAAATAAACTATGTTCAATGTCATTGCTGTATTAGCGAGGTGACTGTTGAATGAGCTTCCAATCTATATACGCATTCATCAAAATAAACTATGTTCAATGTCATTGCTGTATTAGCGAGGTGACTGTAGAGTGAGGTTCCACTCTGTACGCATTCATCAAAATAAACTATGTTCAGTGTCATTGCTGTATTAGCGAAATGACTGTTGAATGAGGTTCCACTCTATACGCATTCATCAAAATAAACTATGTTCAGTGTCATTGCTGTATTAGCGAGGTGACTGTACAGTGAGGTTCCACTCTATACGCATTCATCAAAATAAACTATGTCCAATGTCATTGCTGTATTAGCAGGGTGACCGTAGAGTGAGGTTCCACTCTATACGCATTCACCAAAATAAACTATGTTCAATGTCATTGCTGTATTAGCGAGGTGACTGTTGAATGAGGTTCCACTCTATACGCATTCATCAAAATAAACTATGTTCAATGTCATTGCTGTATTTGCAAGGTGACTGTAGAGAGAGGATCCACTCTACACATTCATCAAAATAAACTATGTCCAATGTCATTGCTGTATTAGTGAGGTGACCGTAGAGTGAGGTTCCACTCTATACGCATTCATCAAAATAAACTATGTTCAATGTCATTGCTGTATTAGCGAGGTGACTGTAGAGTGAGGTTCCACTCTATACGCATTCATCAAAATAAACTATGTTCAATGTCATTGCTGTATTGGCGAGGTGACCGTAGAGTGAGGTTCCACTCTATTCGCATTCATCAAAGTAAACTATGTTCAATGTCATTGCTGTATTAGCTAGGTGACTGTAGAGTGAGGTTCCACTCTGTACGCATTCATCAAAGTAAACTATGTTCAATGTCATTGGTGTAGGCGTCGTTGAAGAAGGCGCGAGATGGCGGGGCCCGTCAACGATTGAGGGAAGAAATGAAAACACTACGGAAGGAGTTAAGGCAGCGGGAAGACGCCGCCACCAGGGACCTCCTGAAGCGAGCTGATGTTGTCATGGCAACGCTATCTGGGGCATCGGATGAGGGTCCGCTGAAACAGCTTGAGGAAGATCACTTCGACATCGTTATAGTCGACGAATGTTCCCAGGTGAGAATTGTGCAACTCTGGGATTCTTTGTCTGTCCTTTCTACATGGTAGGGAGGCCTCATCCCGGACTGTTTACGCTCATACCAACATTCCTTTTTGATAAGCCTCTCTTCCCAGTTATCTTCCCTTTGTTAGGTGGGTGGGATCCACGACACCCAGCAGTCCATTCTGTGTTCTTCACTAGTTCTCTCCACCTTTCTCATTCTTTAGCTACAATAATACTACATAGTGTATTTATTAAGCACTAAATCCCACTTAGCCGATCACTACGTGGTACAATAAAGTGAATGTATGTTTAAAAAAGCACATATAAATAAACCATTAAATAATATATTTTAAATATATCTATGTAAAATAAACACTGGTAGAACCTAAGACAAATAATACTAAAATAGGAAATTACGCATAATGTCCGTCATAATAAAAATTAAAATGTCTATTAAAATGATGAGTCTTTAAATACTTCCCAAGTCGATGGTCTTCCTCTCGGCTATTTGTAACTGCCCTTTCAAGATCCTGCTATATACTGTTCTTTATCCTTATTTTTGTTCTTCCTATTCTTGTGCCTTCTTCTGCTCTTTTTCCTGGTCTTTCCTCACTTGTTCACTGATTGTCATTCTTTTGTGATATAGGTAATATTGTAATATATTTGAAGCACAATATCCACTGTAATGTATTGTTATTATTTTTAAACTCCTGATTATGTTACGTGGTGTTTTAGAAATTTGACACCACCCCTCACCTCCTTTGCTCCAACTCCGGATAGTCCCTTCTAGACATCTCCGCCCTAAAGGTCTTGTCTCTAAGCATTCTGCTACATCTCCTGCACAGGTTCATTTTATCGAAAATCACATTCATTGCCGTGCAAATCTGTGGAGTGTCACTGTGTAAATGGTTTAAATAATATGCACATTTGGTCAAATAAACTCAAAGAGTGCATGCTGTTATTTAAATAATCGAAAGAATTAACTTTGATAGCTTCTGAAAGTCTCGGAAATAAGTTGATAATTTGTGCAATGGTTTCTCATGATTGTATTGAAAGTGTTGAAACAAATTATAGGGCGCAAGCCCAGATCCAACACTGAAGTTTTTCGTGCGGATTATGCTTTTCCAAACCACCATTTCACACCCTATTTTACCCATGGGAAACACTGTTGATGTTAGATAGGTTTAACTAGTTTCAAAAACAAGACTAGCATTTAAATCAAATAGAGGAGGAGCTGTTAACTGCCCTGCCTTTCTCACCGTCAGGGTTTCTGTAGTTTCTGGTGGCAATAGATGCGGTTGTTTACAGGCAATGGAAGCTGCGTGCTGGCAGGCATTGCTTCATGCTCCACGCTGTATCCTGGCTGGAGACCACAACCAACTACCCCCAACCATCATCTCAAACAAGTACGTGTCTCAATGCTTGAATGTACCCGGTAGTATTGTTTATGCTGGTTTGAAGACATTATTAATGTATAGGAGAATCATATTAAGAAAGAAGTCACTGTTGTTGGAGGTTTCGTAATTGTCTATCGTCTGTAAAATTTATTTCGTGTACTACTCTATTCGGTACCCCCCCTCCCCTATTCCCGGTGTATCCGTGTTATGTTCATGCAGCCCTTTCTCTGTTTGTACTGAATTTACGCCAACTATTGGGTAGGTTGGTATTGGGGAATCAAATTTATTAACACGGATTGCCACTGTGCACATATAATATATACAATAGTCACATCTTGTGCACAGCCAGGTACATCCAGATTACAGAGTGATGGACCACACATGTTATGTACGACACATTTTGTACATTTAGAATAATCAAACTAGACATTTACCAAAAAACCCTTGATTGCTGTTATATTAAATTACAACATACCGACTGTAATATGCTTACAGTATATAAAACACAAGGGAAAAAGATACCTGGTGTGCAGTAAAATTTATATTTTCTAGTTCCTTTGATGTATTCAATCTTATTTAGGTGTGTGTATGTGTGAATAGAGTTTTTGACCTTGCATGTTCAATACAGACAAAGCAATGTTCAACATTCAAATGCACAATCGAATGCATCTAACTAAAATTGAGCTACAGTATGTATGTGTGTGTGTGGGTATTTATGTTTGTGTGGGTATGTATGTGTGTGCAGGGTATGTTAACGTTTTTCTCCTAGACAGTTTGCATCACGAGCACCTAACTTTCAGGGATTTATATATGACCCTTCAGAAGAAATGCAATTTATTAAAAATTCCCATGTTAAGGGTTCTTGCCAGTTTTAGTGTTCATACTGTATATTTGATGCATGTAAATTGATTGTTCATGTTACACGTATTTTGTGCGATTGAACCAATCAGTTGAGGACGTTTTGCAACTTGGGTTAATACAAAAACTTTTTAAATTTGTATCATAACATGATATCAAACATCATTTATGAATATTCCAGAAAATCGTTTTCGACATCTGTGTGTGTGGAGCGCCATCTGGAGGACAGCCATTTTTTATAGTCTTAAGCCTGTTTGAGAAATAATAATGATATATTTCTTATTTAGCGCCCATCCAAATGATTGTTCTGCGGCATTGTACAATGGTTAATAGAAATAAATTAATAACATAAAACCATACATATTTAAAATACTAACGTACTAAAATATACAATCACTATTACTAAATAAAATCAACTGATTGTCTTTATAAAAAAAATGCATAGTTATTTATTTATTAGCATGTAAAAAGGCTATTAAAATAATAACAATAATTTCATATTAATTGTAATAATAAATAAACTAAAATAAATGTATAAATAATTAATTACGATTGACGATTTTAAAAATAATTTGTAAAAAGATTGGTCTTGAGTGCCATTTTAAGCTGGATGACACTTGCGAATTGACGCACTGTGAGGAACAGTTGATTCCATGCTCTTGGAACTAATGTAGAATTATGGCCCTCAGTCCTCACGTGGGGTGTTTACCTTAGGGCGGCGAGGGAGGGTCTGGCTGTGACTCTCATGGAGAGGGTGCTTGACCTCTACAAGGACAAGGTCATGCGGATGCTGACAGTCCAATACCGCATGAATGACAGCATCATGCAGTGGTCATCTGACCAGCTCTACGACGGAAAGTTGGTCGCGCACGAATCCGTCGCCAAGCACCTACTGAGGTGGGTCCCTAGTAACCATCAGATAGGTCCATAGCAACCATCAGATAGGTTCATAGTAACCATCAGGTGTGTCCCTAGCAGCCATCTGATAGGTCCCTAGTCAACATACAATGGGTCCATAGCAACCATCAAATGGGTCCCTAGCAACTGATAAACAATGACAGCTATAGGCTGACAGGAATTTGGGAAGTAGGAAGACTAAGCTGTATCTAGTGGGAATGGTGTTGGAGTAAATTGGGACAATATTATATTTAAATTAACCACATTTTGTCGACAGAGACCTGACTGGTGTCATTGTGTCAACACAGACCTCACTGGTGTCAGTGAGTTGACAGAGACCTGACTGGTGTCACTGTGTCAACACAGACCTGACTGGTATCTTTGTGTTGACAGACCTGACTGGTGTCATTGTGATGACATAAACCTGACTGGTGTCATTGGGTTGACATAGACCTGACTGGTGTCACTGTGTCGACACAGACCTGACTGGTATCTTTGTGTTGACAGACCTGACTGGTGTCAGTCATTGTGATGGCATAGACCTGACTGGTGTCATTGTATTCACGTAGACCTGACTGATGTCATTGTGTTGACAGAGACCTGACTAGTGTCATTGCGTCAACAGAGACCTGACTGGTGTCATTGAGTCGACAGAGACCTGACTGATGTCATTGTGTTGACAGAGACCTGACTAGTGTCATTCTGTCAACAGAGACCTGACTGGCGTGAAAGAAACAGAAGACACAGCCATTCCGCTGCTGCTCATCGATACAGCTGGCTGTCACCAGAGGGAGCTACAGCTGCCAGATGAAGTTTCAAAAGGAAACGAAGGTATACTCAGTTTGTTCCAGCGATCCCTTTGTGTATAGGTGTGTTTTATTTTATTTGTACACTGCTTGTGCTTGGTTAAGACATTGAACTCTCAGTTGAGAGAAATCAGATTCAAATCCTCTCATGTACACCCGTTTTGAAGCTTTAGCAATTTTTTACCCTATACACTGCCTCAGGTCACTTTGTGTAGTCACTGTAATATAACTGTACATGCTCACATGTTTGTATGTGGGGAGGGCAGGGGCCATGTTCACGTTTTCATGCTATACGGTTTTCATGTTGGACTTTCAGGGATTAATATATAACCCTTTGGAAGAAAACTCCTTATTATTACCAAATGGTCCATTTGTTATGAGTTCTTTCTGACGTAGGGTTTGCAAAGATGTAAATAGATTGTTTGTAACATTACGCATGTTTTCTGTGATTGATCCGAGGCAGCCTATCAGTTGGGGACGTTTTACATAACAAGCATTAATGTGAAAAACTGTCTTTTATGAATACTCCTGGAAACTATTTTGCATTTAACACCAACAGGAGGATAGGCATTTGAGTCCTCTGTCAACAAAGTAGGTATAAGTTGAACAAAATTTAAATAGAGTTTTGTAACTTCTTGGATTCCATGGATTGTGAGCTTTAAAATTATACCTCATTTATTGAACTAGTTTTGGCTTGTTTGTCAAGGAAAATAAACTGTACATTAAGAGATAAGATTATAATTTATGGATTTCTGCCAAAATCACAAAGTCAAAATTGATGGATCATGATTAGATAGCTATCTTTGCCTTGTATGTAGAGTAGGCCTGTGTGACTTAATAACCAGATCACTGTGAAGGGTCATGTAGAGTAGACCTGTGTGACTTAATAACCGGATCACTGTGAAGGGTCATGTAGAGTAGACCTGTGTGACTTAATAACCGGATCACTGTGAAGGGTCATATAGGGTAGGCCTGTGTGACTTAATAACTGGATCACTGTGGTGGGTCATGTAGAGTAGACCTGTGTGACTTAATAACCGGATCACTGTGAAGGGTCATATAGGGTAGGCCTGTGTGACTTAATAACTGGATCACTGTGGTGGGTCATGTAGAGTAGGCCTGTGTGACTTAATAACCAGATCACTGTGAAGGGTCATGTAGAGTAGGCCTGTGTGACTTAATAACTGGATCACTGTGGTGGGTCGTGTAGAGTAGGCCTGTGTGACTTAATAACTGGATCACTGTGAAGGGTCATGTAGAGTAGGCCTGTGTGACTTAATAACTGGATCACTGTGGTGGGTCATGTAGAGTAGGCCTGTGCGACTTAATAACTGGATCACTGTGGTGGGTCATGTAGAGTAGGCCTGTGCGACTTAATAACTGGATCACTGTGGTGGGTCATGTAGAGTAGGCCTGTGTGACTTAATAACTGGATCACTGTGGTGGGTCATGTAGAGTAGGCCTGTGCGACTTAATAACTGGATCACTGTGGTGGGTCATGTAGAGTAGGCCTGTGTGACTTAATAACTGGATCACTGTGATAGGTCACATTAAAAAAATAATAATTGCGTAGTTTGGTATGAGTTATATGTTGAGTCTGTGATTGAGTCACGACTCATTGCTGTAGGTGAGGCTGGCCTGGTAGTTTGGTATGAGTCATTTGTTGAGTTTGTGATTGAGTGACGACTCATTGCTGTAGGTGAGGCTGACCTGGTGACGGCTCACATTGACAGACTCATCAGTGTGGGGCTGTCACCCCAGGACATTGCTGTCATTGCACCCTACAACCTACAGGTAACTACAGCAGACAGTAGTTGCAATGAGCTTCTCTCTTCTCTTTCTGAATTATCCATGGGTGGTAATCATTAGCAGGAAGTTCACTGAATCACTTGTAGTCCATGCAGATTGGCAGTCAAAAGTAACCACCTAACTTCAAAACTCAGAACTCATAAATACGATACATATACAATGAAAAACGTAAGTAATAGATAAGGTCGGGAGACTCCCATTAAAATATATAATATCGCTAGCAAAGGAGCCACCCCATAAATATAAAGAAACAACATTTACATGACACAAATCAGAATAACATATGAGTTGTTTTACAGTTGATAATTACTCAGTGTATCAACATACATACATAATACAAGGACTGATTATATATACTCGTGTACACAACGACGTACATATGGATACTTAGGTATACATTTCAAAACTAATTGCAGGTACCTCCACAAGAAGTGCCAATAACTGCTCTTGACAAATGGAATGTTTTGTTTACAATTTGAGCATTTTGCAGGCACAACAGTGAAATGTGACATGTCACAGCTAGATATTAAGACGCAAAATTGTGAAATTGATTTTTGTACGTTTTTGGATTCTGCAAATGATGAGCTTGAAAATGTTACATCGTTTGTTGAAAAATCTTTAGTAGTTTTTGATTTATTGCTAAAATTGAAGCAGACTTTAATAAAGTGATGTTTTGAGAAGAGTTCATCTTGCCGGATACTGTCTGTTGTGTTTCAGTCTACGGGTTCATAAATGATTGTACTTTAGTAGTTTTGTTTCAGGCATATTAATAATAATTTATTTATTTAAACACTCATTTCCAAAGTTCAACTCTGTTCAATGGTGTTCACAATGTTTCTAAAATACTAATAATGAGTAATATTTTTATTTATTTCACAGTCAGTTTACCTTTTGTTCTCGTGACGTTTCGACAGCTTTCAGCAGTCTTCTTCAGACAACTGATAATTATGTAATGATTAATAGATCTACTAAAATGTGAGTAATAAAATAAAACATCTATAAAGTTGCTAAAATAAAACTGCTAAACAATCATGATATAAAGCTATAATTCAATACACTTTACATACAACAATTACAGTATCGTATTGTGGATAATTACTTTAAATAAAAGCACAGTTTAGAGGGCAGTATATGTTCATCATGCTTATTAAACATTCAGATATTACAAATGTTATATTGATGACGGTTTATTTTAGAAAACTATGATACAATGTGTTCAATGATGCATTTTATGCAGAATCATTGTAGTTCCTATAATGAGGATATTAAGCCATAAGTGGCTGATGTTTCTTCTCAATACATATATAATTCCATAGTGCAGGCAGAACAATTTAATAAAAATAAAACAAGTGCAGTTGAAGAAACAACAGCAGCACGAAGCACAGAAATGCTGTTCTCACAAGTACACACATTACAGTTGTAACAAAGAATGTAAAACCAAGGAACAAACAGCAGCATGTAGCACAGAAATGCTGTTCTCACAAGTACACACATTACAGTTGTAACAAAGAATGTAAAACCAAGGAACAAGCAGCAGCATGAAGCACAGAAATGCTGTTCTCACAAGTACACACATTACAGTTGTAACGAAGAATGTAAAACCAAGGAACAAACAGCAGCATGAAGCACAGAAATGCTGTTCTCACAAGTACACACATTACAGTTGTAACAAAGAATGTAAAACCAAGGAACAAACAGCAGCATGTAGCACAGAAATGCTGTTCTCACAAGTACACACATTACAGTTGTAACAAAGAATGTAAAACCAAGGAACAAGCAGCAGCATGAAGCACAGAAATGCTGTTCTCACAAGTACACACATTACAATTGTAACAAAGAATGTAAAACCAAGGAACAAGCAGCAGATTGAAGCACAGAAATGCTTTTCTCACAAGTACACACATTACAATTGTAACAAAGAATGTAAAACCAAGGAACAAGCAGCAGATTGAAGCACAGAAATGCTGTTCTCACAAGTACACACATTACAGTTGTAACAAAGAATGTAAAACCAAGGAACAAGCAGCAGATTGAAGCACAGAAATGCTGTTCTCACAAGTACACACATTACAATTGTAACAAAGAATGTAAAACCAAGGAACAAGCAGCAGATTGAAGCACAGAAATGCTGTTCTCACAAGTACACACATTACAATTGTAACAAAGAATGTAAAACCAAGGAACAAACAGCAGCATGAAGCACAGAAATGCTGTTCTCACAAGTACACACATTACAATTGTAACAAAGAATGTAAAACTAAGGAACAAACAGCTTTGGTTTGAACCAACCAGTTTATTTGCCTGAGTTCTGGATTGAAGGCCAACACTAGAAAAAGTAGATTTGATGTAAAAAAAAATGACTCGACATTGGCAACTATTCAACTGTTTTGACTCAAATCCTCATGTTAATGTCTCATCTCATTAATTACGGATGTAACAACCGGACATTTAATTACATCTTACAGGTAACCACGTCTTGCAGGTAGCCCATCTATACTGATAACTATGGTCTGTCGGTAACCCACTGGTAACCACGCTATGGTGTTTCACACTTGTAACGTTCTATCACCGCAGGGTGTAGATTTAGTTGTGTGTATTGCCTGCAGGTGGAGCTACTGCGGTTGCGTCTCTCCCAGAAGTACCCGAAGCTGGAGATCAAGTCAGTTGATGGCTTCCAGGGCCGTGAGAAAGAAGCTGTTGTCATCTCATTCGTGAGATCCAACGAGAAAGGTATGCTACCAAGTCTACATGTCTGTGGCAGATTTTCCATTCGTGTGGAGCGCAGTCGCACAGTGGCTAGAGCTTCAGACTCTTAATCGAGAGAACCTGGGTTCGAATCTTGTGCTGCGGTGTCAAACCTTGGGCAAGTGCGTTCACTCTACGTTTCTCCAGGTGACTCAGCTGTATGAATGAGTAATGCGTACCTGGCTATAGGCAGTGGTGGATATTTGTGTACGAGTAGTCTTCGCACATTAATTGTAGTATGGCTGGATGCCAGAGAAGTCGAGATGGTGTTCATTTGAACAGGTCTGCCAGGGAGTAAAGTGTAGAGTGCTTTGTGCAGTCCTGATGACTGGATACTGCGCTATATAAGAACTTTTAAAATTTAAAATCATGTTACACAGTTTAAACTGTAATGTATTTTAATGTACCCTATGCTGACAATTCTTCCACTTACAGGCGAGGTTGGCTTCTTGGCCCTGGAGCAGAGAATAAACGTCGCCATCACCCGAGCTCGGCGCCACCTGGCAGTGATATGTGATAGCGAGACAGTGGGTCACAACAAGTTCCTGAAGTCGTTGGTGGAATACTTGTCAGAGCACGGAGACGTTCGCTCAGCAGAACAGTACATACAGGGTGAGTAAGGGTTAATGCTGACATATGGGGTGAGTATGGGTTAATGCTAACATACAGGGTGATTAAGGGTTAATGCTAACATACAGGTGAGTAAGGGTTAATGCTGACGTGCAGGGTGACTAAGGGTTAGTCCTCACAGTTGTATGTACAATGTCAACTTTGGTGTATGTGTATGTACAGTGTCAACGTAGTTGTGTGTGTATGTACAGTGTCAACTTAGTTGTATGTGTATGTACAGTGTCAACTTTGGTGTATGTGTATGTACAGTGTCAACTTAGTTGTATGTGTATGTACAGTGTCAGCTTAGTTGTTTGTGTGTGTACAGTGTCAACTTAGTTGTATGTGTATGTACAGTGTCAACTTAGTTGTATGTGTATGTACAGTGTCAACTTAGTTGTATGTGTATGTACAGTGTCAACTTAGGTGTATGTGTGTACAGTGTCAACTTAGTTGTATGTGTATGTACAGTGTCAACTTAGTTGTATGTGTATGTACAGTGTCAACTTAGTTGTATGTGTATGTACAGTGTCAACTTAGGTGCATGTGTAGCGCAGGGCAAGAGTATTGGACTCTCAGTCAAGAGAACTCAGGTACACTGCTCCAGTGCACTTAGCTGTATGAATGAGTACCTGGCCATATACAGTGGTGGATATTTGTGTGTGAATAGTCTTCGCACATTAATTGCAGCATGGCCGAATGCTTCCCAGGGAAGTTTAGATAGTGTTTTATCGAATAGGTCTGCCAGGGAGTTAAGTGTAAAGCATTTTCAGCAGGAATGGGTACAGCAGCGCTACATAAGAACCTTTTATGTACAGTGTCAACATTGCAGCTTTGTCACATGTACAGTCTTAATACAGTCTTGTGTATTTTATTAACACATTTCTGTATTTGCTCTTTGTGCGACACTGCTTTCATGATATCATTATATTTATTCCTTTATAAACAAATGCCTCACTTTTTTATAACAACAATGTCAACATTGTGTTCTACTTGTGCTACTAGAGGGCGTGCTAAGCACGGATTGTCTGCGGCCGGAACGACTGCGTAACTTAGAGAGCTCACAGAGGAATAAAAAGACATCATCTTGCAACAAGTCGAACAAGACGACGGTGAAACCCCACAAGATCCCCCAGAAAGCCCCCCAAGTCACACCACCGGCACCCCACCAGGGAGCCAGGTATGTGGGGTGGGGTATAACACCCTCGTAAACTCACCCAGTTTATGTTGTGTTTTCTCATTCGGGTAGTGTAACATGTATGCATGTCACCCCATATACTTGATCTTTGCCATGTCACCCCATCCACTTGATCTACATCATGTCACCCCTATACTCTGTTTTTGTTGTGCCATGTCACCCCCTACTATGCTTGATCTATGCGATGTCACCCCCTACTATGTTTGATCTATGCCATGTCACCCCCTACTATGTTTGATCTATGCCATGTCACCCCTCTACTATGTTTGATCTATGCCATGTCACCCTTACTATGTTTGATCTATACCATGTCACCCCCTACTGTGTATGATCTATGCCATGTCACCCCCACTGTTTATTCTATGCCATGTCACCCCCTACTATGTTTGATGTATTCCATGTCACCTCCTACTATGTTTATTCTATGCCACATCACCCCCTACTATGTTTGATATGTGCCATGTCACCCCCTACTATGTTTGATATGTGCCATGTCACCCCCTACTATGTTTGATATGTGCCATGTCACCCCCTACTATGTTTGATCTGTGCCATGTCACCCCTACTGTGTTTATTCTGTGCCATGTCACCCCCTATTATGTTTGATCTGTGTCATGTCACCCCCTACTATGTTTATTCTGTGCCATGTCACCCCCTACTATGCTTGATCTGTGCCATGCCACCCCCCTCTACTCTGTCTGATCTATGCCCTGCTGTATCTATTTGTATTGCCATGTCAACCTGTCTACTTGTAACACATTGTCAACCCTTGTCCTGTGTACTTGTAGTGGATCTATCTGGGTTCGAATCCTGTGCTGCGGTGTCGAACCTTGGGCATGTACATTCACTCTATGTTGCTGCAGTTCACTCTGCTGCATGAATGAGTACCTGGCTAAAGACAGTGGTGGATATTTGTGTACAAATAGCCTTTTCCAGAGAAGTCGAGATGGTGTTCAATTGGACAGGTCTGCTTGTAATAAAGTGTAAAGCGCTTTGAGCAGGCCTGAGGACTTTGCTATATAAAGAACTTACCTCTACTTGTAGTGCCGCTCGGACGGAGGAGCAGCCTTCAGCACGAGAGTTGGAGCAGCCTTCAGCGCGAGAGTTGGAGCTGCAGCTGAGTCTGGTGGAGTTTGACAGCGACTCTGGCCATATGGAGTTCACTTTCCCTCCGAATCTCAATGCTCATGACCGCTTTCTCGTGCATGAGGTCAGTACTCGGTCCACTGGTCAGTAACGACCTTGACCACTGGCCAGAGAGGGATATTAATTATTGAATCAGGCACTTAGCCAGAATAATTTTGTAGTTAAAAAAATTAATCAAAAGTGTGCCTTTTAACGCGTGAATGTCTTGCGTTGAAGCTATTCATGTCAATCTTATCCACTGTTGGCCAGTTTTCTGACAAATGTAAAGGTTCTTTGCTGCAAGACGATGTATAACCGAGAGTAGAGGGTCAGTCAGTTCTTTAGCATTGAAATGTTTCCCGCCTGCATGGTTTTGGACTGAGGTGTAGGGCATTTGTAGAGGGTGAGTGAGCTCTTCTTTAATGGGACATGAATTGAATGTGTTATGTCAATGGTCAGCAATTTATCATTGTTTACTGCAAAGAAGGGTTCCTTGTGGTGCTGGCTTTACTCAACTTCGGGAAGGTACGCTTTTTCAAACTCTGATAATTCGGGTGCATCCAAAATGTGCTGACTTCAATTCAAAAGTAAAAGGATATTGTTCAAAGAAATAAAAAAAGTGGTGTTTTTTCCAGTTTGTCACATATCCCATGAAACAAATTCAGTGAAGCCGCATTTATTTCAGTGGGGGGTGAACAATGGGCCCTCAAGTTTATACTGATCAAAAAATGAAATGGTATTATTGAAGGAGCAACAAAAATGTGGTGCTTTAGATTTAGTTGGCTTTTCCATTATCCCTTGAAAAAATTTAATAAAACAACATATATCGGTTCAGTGGGGGTGAAAATGTATGGACCCTCCTAAAATGTGCTGATGCCAATAACAAAATTGAAATATTAGTGTTATGGGAAACAGCCCAAAATATGCTACATTTGTTTGGTCTGTAACCTATGTCATGGGAAAGTGTAATATAACGGCATAGGGCTAACTGTTCAGTGGGGGAGCAGAAGATTATGGACCCACCCAATATATATGCTAATTCTGATCAAACATTGAAATCATGCTGTTCAAGGAAGCAGCAAAACAAGTTTGTGCTTTTATTCGGTAAGCCCCATATAATCCCATGACAAAATGTAGTAAAAAGGCATATTTTGGTCCAATAAGGGATACAAAAAATTATCGACCCACACAAACAATTTTCTACCCCAATCAAAAGTTGAAATATTGTTTAATGAAGCAACACAATATATTTGACGCTGTTATCCGGTCTATACCATATCCCCTGGAAGAAATGTAGTAATAGGGCATATATATATTAAAAGGGGGGATAAAAACTTATGGACCCACCCAAAACAATTGCTGACTCCGATAAAAAAATTAAACGATGTACCAAAAAAAGTGGTCCTTTTATCAGGTCTGTCCCCACCAAGCTGCTAAGGTACCTGACTACATAGTTAATATAATCTTAAGAACATTATATTAATTAATTAAAAACTAGGAACAGATTACCTACTTCAACATGTGTGTACGTGTTTGTGGCGTGCGTGCGTGCGTGCCTGCATACATGTGTGTACAGGTGTACTGGTGCACGACTGCATGTGCTATAGATAGATAGTGACAATGTGGGAGAGTGGTATTGGGAGTGACAGTGACACTGTTTGACAGACTGACAGTGACACTGGGAGTGACAGTGACATTGTTTGGCAGACTGACAGTGACACTGACAGTGACAGTGGGAGTGTCAGTGACACTGTTTGATAGACTGACAGTAACATTGTGACACTGACATGACACTAACATTTCCCTGAATGTGTCTTGTACTGTAGATAGCCGAGCGCTTGGGTCTGGTTCACTTGAGTCGAGGAGAGGGACAAGAACGACAGATCGTTGTGAGCAAGTCACAACAGATGTCACCCGTCAACAACCACGACACTTTCAGCCCCAACAGCATGTCATCAAACAGTGTCATTCGTCTCACACCGACATCCGATGACAATGACGATAGTCGTGCTTCTCCTACAACCTCTACCACACAATCTCCAACAATTGCTGCACAGTCCCCACCCTCTCCTGTTGGAGAAGACGACGACACAACGTTCACTTGCGACAACTGCGGCAAACAAATACCATCCGCAAACCAAACGCTGCACGCTCTCCACTGTCGGCAGGTAGATGTGGCGCCACCTAGTGACAGGGTAAAACCGAAGAAGAAGCCGAAAAGCGCAAAGAAACCGAGGAATAAAGAATTGGATCGCGAGAAGGAGGATGACTTTGATGTGTTGATCGCGGCGGCAATGAAGGAGAACGTTTCGTGCGCTTACACCAAGTGTAAGGCGAGTACGGCAATGCTCGGGCAGAACTGCCCTTTCTGTGCCCGAAGGTTCTGTCTTGGGCACCAAATCCCAGAGGTGCACGGCTGCGGGGACAGGGCGAAGGCTCGTGCTCGCGCCCTCATCAGTCGGGATGGGGTGCTGTATCCTGGCAGCGGGGTGCCCAGTAAGAAACCAGACGCTAGAACACGAGCGCATTTGCAGAGAAAACTCGACAAGAAACTGACCGGGATGGAGGAACAGCGAAAGCACAAGAAGAAAGAGAAATGATGTCGTCGTTGTTGTTAATTATTAACAGGAAGTTCAAGATTAAGCATTCATGATATTCAAACGGCAATAACTCAAAACAAATCGTGTATACCTCCAGCGGCAAATTTGTAGATACAATGATTATTTAAAAAAAAAATATTACATCCAAATGCAAGTTTGAACATTCGCAATGTTCAAACGACAATAACTCAAAAAGTTACAAATTCCTGTGTGCACCCAGCGACACATTTGTAGGTAAGATTATTATCTTTAAAATATATAAAAAACAATGTTCTGCGATTACGATTTGAGGTAAGGCCTTCCTAATTTTAGGAAACACCAACTCACATAGATGCTTAATCTTAGCGGTGCTATCTGTGGTGACGTCACCACGACTGCTGGTGTCGCAACAAACTCCAGAAAATTTACAGAAAAGCGCGACCAAAGGGGCCTTGAACAGGGTGACGGGCGGGATTAAAAAATTTGTTGAATATCAGGACTCTATTTTTAGAGTATATTTCATTCAGATTGGGAATAAAAAAGTTCATTTCGCTTGGTCTTTAAGAACGTTATATTTATTAATAAAAAAAATTAAGAACAGATGACCTCCCTTTATTCTATAACTGAAAGAATACCAGAATCAAAAGTATCTAACTTGAAAACACTGTACAACTAAAATTGTTATTTTGACGAATTGCAGTTTGAAGATATTTCTCATTATCATGAAGATCATGTGCAAAACAATCTTATATCATCAACAAACATCAACTCTTGTATCCTCTTATGCTGTACAAAGCAAACTTGTATCATCAACAATTGTAAATCCTTGTATCCTCTTACGCTGTACAAAATGCTCACTGGTACTTACTTACTTGTCCTCCACTTAACATGGGGACATGATGAGTTGTTGCCATAGTTTTCTGTCTGTCATTGTGGCAGCCAGACAGTCCCACTGAGGCTGGTGTCCCTCTCAGTGGTGTCTGTCATTGTGGCAGCCAGACAGTCCCACTGAGGCTGGTGTCCCTCTCAGTGGTGTCTGTCATTGTGGCAGCCAGACAAGTCCCACTGAGGCTGGTGTCCCTCTCAGTGGTGTCTGTCATTGTGGCAGCCAGACAGTCCCACTGAGGCTGGTGTCCCTCTCAGTGGTGTCTGTCATTGTGGCAGCAAGACAAGTCCCACTGAGGCTGGTGTCCCTCTCAGTGGTGTCTGTCATTGTGGCAGCCAGACAAGTCCCACTGAGGCTGGTGTCCCTCTCAGTGGTGTCTGTCATTGTGACAGCCAGACAAGTCCCACTGAGGCTGGTGTCCCTCTCAGTGGTGTCTGTCATTGTGGCAGCCAGACAGTCCCACTGAGGCTGGTGTCCCTCTCAGTGGTGTCTGTCATTGTGGCAGCAAGACAAGTCCCACTGAGGCTGGTGTCCCTCTCAGTGGTGTCTGTCATTGTGGCAGCCAAACAAGTCCCACTGAGGCTGGTGTCTCTCTCAGTGGTGTCTGTCATTGTGACAGCCAGACAAGTCCCACTGAGGCTGGTGTCCCTCTCAGTGGTGTCTGTCATTGTGACAGCCAGACAAGTCCCACTGAGGCTGGTGTCCCTCTCAGTGGTGTCTATCATTGTGGCAGCCAGACAAATCCCACTGAGGCCGGTGTCCCTCTCAGTGGTGTCTGTCATTGTGTCAGCCAGACAAGTCCCACTGAGGCTGGTGTCTCTCAATGGTGTCTGTCATTGTGTCAGCCAGACAAGTCCCACTGAGGCTGGTGTCCCTCTCAGTGGTGTCTGTCATTGTGGCAGCCAGACAAATCCCACTGAGGCCGGTGTCTCTCTCAGTGGTGTCTGTCATTGTGTCAGCCAGACAAGTCCCACTGAGGCTGGTGTCTCTCTCAATGGTGTCTGTCATTGTGTCAGCCAGACAAGTCCCACTGAGGCCGGTGTCTCTCTCAGTGGTGTCTCAGCCAGACAAGTTCCACTGAGGCTGGTGTCCCTCTCACTGGTGTCTGTCATTGTGTCAGCCAGACAAATCCAACTGAGGCCGGTGTCTCTCTCATTGGTGTCTGTCATTGTGTCAGCCAGACAAGTCCCACTGAGGCTGGTGTCTGTCATTGTGTCAGCCAGACAAGTCCCACTGAGGCTGGTGTCTCTCTCAATGGTGTCTGTCATTGTGTCAGCCAGACAAGTCCCACTGAGTGGTGTCTCAGCCAGACAAGTTCCACTGAGGCTGGTGTCCCTCTCACTGGTGTCTGTCATTGTGTCAGCCAGACAAATCCCACTGAGGCCGGTGTCTCTCTCAGTGGTGTCTGTCATTGTGTCAGCCAGACAAATCCCACTGAGGCCGGTGTCTCTCAGTGGTGTCTGTCATTGTGTCAGCCAGACAAGTCCCACTGAGGCTGGTGTCTCTCTCAGTGGTGTCTGTCATTGTGTCAGCCAGACAAATCCCACTGAGGCCGGTGTCTCTCAGTGGTGTCTGTCATTGTGTCAGCCAGACAAGTCCCACTGAGGCTGGTGTCTCTCTCAATGGTGTCTGTCATTGTGTCAGCCAGACAAGTCCCACTGAGGCCGGTGTCTCTCTCAGTGGTGTCTCAGCCAGACAAGTTCCACTGAGGCTGGTGTCCCTCTCACTGGTGTCTGTCATTGTGTCAGCCAGACAAATCCCACTGAGGCCGGTGTCTCTCTCATTGTGTCAGCCAGACAAATCCCACTGAGGCCGGTGTCTCTCTCAGTGGTGTCTGTCATTGTGGTAGCCAGACAAGTCCCACTGATGCCGGTGTCCCTCTCGATGGTGTCTCTCAGGGTCATGTTAAGGCGACCTCTGCTCCAAGGGTCCTTGAGTTTCAAAAGGAGAACTCGGTTAACAATTTCATTGTGGCACATCACATGACCTGCCAGACATAGACCTTGTTGCCTCATGGTGTAGAGATCCGTGTTAGACTACCATACAGCTCCTAATTGGTGATGTGATCATGCCAGGACACATGGAGATCTGTAGTAATCTTGTCTAGCCTTAATCTGTCTTGTCTAATTTATATGTATTAAAATTGGCAATATTTTAAATTATTATCATATATTGTCACTTGACTGCATTTCTCGAATTTATTTTCTTGAGCCTGTTTGATAGAATTATTTCTTTTCTTTGCATTAAAAAAGAACCAAGGTTACAACTGGTGGAAGTGTTTGTTTTTTCAAAGGGGGTTCCTAAAACAGGGTTAATACGAACCAGTTGAACCCCCGCCCCCTGGTTACGGACCTGCCTGTAATACTTATTAGACCCTGTTACGTTGTTACAGGGGCGGATCCAGAGAGGGTAGTCTAGGGTCTACGGAGGGTTAGCATTAGATCAGGTGGGGGCATGTATATAAATATCGACGATTTTTAGGCCTATCCCACAATCCTTTGGGTTTATACGCATCGGCTTTGGAACGTTGTGACTATTCGAGTGGCTGAGGCTTCACAAAGACACGTTTCTCTAAAAAATAATTCACCACCCTGAAGCTACCAAAAACCCAGCTTTCGGTTCTCCAAAAACCTCCAATTGCACCCCCCTGAAGCTTAAAAAAAACCTGGCTTAAATACAATTAAACGCTCCAAGTCACCTGAACAAGTAGGCTAGCGGGGGCACATTCCAAAGATTTTTTTGGGGGGGGGGGTACATGTGCCCTCTTGTCACCCGGATCTACCTATGCATTAGGTCCTAATAAGAAATGCTTAAACAGTTGGCTTCAAAGAAACAAAACATTTAAAACTTCTCACATGCTAAATTTGGGCAATGCGGTGGAACGATAACATGGTGCAACAGATTGTTTGAGCAATGGGATATGGGGGGTGGTGGGGAGAGGGTGGCACAATGTTATGGTAATAATGGCATCGCACCATCGCTCAATGCAGTGTGCCCACATCTTTCCACTGCTCCTCAATGATGCAGCGATGACATTACAGCATCCACAGCACCATTCCCATCCATTAGATCTCTTCATTGAACCTTACGTACTTCCTTCAAACTTGACATGAAAGCTCATCTTATCCGAACATAAAATGGTTATAATTATTCTTTTAAACAGCATAAACGCCATCAAATAGACCGTGCAAACATAGTCTGGCAACTTCTGTTGTCGTGTTGTAATGTAATATTCAAATTGTCTCGGCGCCCTGGTCGTACAGTTCTGCCATCTGGAGAATTCGATGTGAACTCGGGTATAACTTTATTTCTGGTGAATAAAACTGCCCAGGACAACTACTCCGTTGACTATCATAAGTTCAGTTTATTCTGTCAAACAACATTATATAAACAGGGATGTTAGTAAATGAACCTTTTATATTTTCAAAGTAATGTTCTAGTAAATTAAGTTAACAATAACAATGTTTTATGAATAATGTATGTTGGATAGTGCTGTGCTTGCCTTCTTCAGAAGTTTGACAAAGATGATTCACAACTCAAGGTTATTGCATTACTAACCAATGCACACAAAAACACCAGACACAAAGCGACATTTAATGTAATGATGTCTTTCTTTAATTGTGACAATACTCTACTGCTTGTTGTAAGTCAAAGCGGCTCATTGTAAATCACCACCAAATGGATGTCTTTATTTGAAACGATATGCACGATTAAAGCATCTATAAAGACGTCACATCAGCACTTGAAGAGAATGAAACAATGCGGTCTACAGCAAACCAAGCTGTCGTTCTACGAACATGTGGGGCTGAGCCTGGATTTGTTCCTGCTCCTCGGGATCTGAAAGTGGAAGTAACAATACCAAGTGAACATAGGCATTGTAGGTGAATATTGGTGGAAATGGTCAACTACAGAAGGGGTCAGCACACTGTTGGACTTCCTGCTTGATTACAGATGAAAAAAGTGCATTATAGTTTTGAGAAATGATTTTTTACAATGTTCACTTGCTCTGACATAAGTGCATTTGAGTAGTCAGATTTCTAGATGTGATTGTAGCAGCTGTTGGCAGTAAAATGGTGTCTTTTTAGCTGATTTTACTAAGCGGAAGGGTATCTGGCAGCAATTTGGCTAGTTGACACTTTAGCCGGATTACTGCCTGCATGCATTTGTAAATATTGACGGGTGTCATACATACAGGCATTTTGCAAGAGCTAGAGATATTAGATTTTGACTAAAATCGACCAGCATGTCAAAGAGATGATAATAACAGCAGGTGGGAAGTTTAAGAAACTTTATAGGTCACGTTTTCTTATAATCACACACAACATTAACATGGTCGCCAATGGGAAAACTGACAGTGTGCTGAGCCCAAGTAGAGAGCCTGGCAACGAAAGCACGCTATAGTCATTGCACAATGTCGGAGGACGCGTTTTACTTCAAATATCTTGAAACAGTTACTGAAAATACGTGTATGGCAAAACTACAGCTGAATGGGACAAACCGTTTTTGGATATTACAGACTTCTCATCAGTCTGCAAGTCAAAATCATAGTGATGGAACACATGTCTTATATGGGGGGTGGGGTGCGTATGCCAGTAGTTAAGCCTCAATTTGAAAATCTGAATAAAATTGAACCAATAACATTGCAGCAGGGTGATTCATCAATCGTTTTTTGTTTACTTCAGCTAATTAAACACAAGTGAATATGTTGTCATTGACCCTAATGAAGTCTGAGGACAGTGATTAGCTGGAATAGGCCATAGCCGGAGCCTGTTAGCAGATCTGTCTACTGACTGGATCTTCTGGCCAATTAAGCAAGTGGCATTGTTTTCTGAATGTCTGCTAATTAAGCTGTGTAATATTATGTAATTGAACTGCTTGAGGAATTCACACCCTAAGGTGACTTTTTGTTGATGTTTACCTTTGTAAATAGGGCACAAGTTAAAAAAATCAATATACATTTGAATGTAACGTAACAACTGGCTGTATTGAATTTTCTTATAAAACACTTATTGGACTTTCTGGAAAACTGTATCAGGAGTTCATAGTGCCACCTGAGAACGTTGTGCTGGATTACAAATTGTCCAACAGCGAAGTGCTGATTTTTCTGGTGCCTTGCCAAGTTTGGTGGCACCTTTGAAATGTGCATAAAACACAAACACCTGGAGGGATTACAAAAAATAAAATTGCAGAGTGCTTGTAATATTGGTGCCTATAAAATGTGTTGTTTTCAACATTTTCTCCAAAATCACCATGCCTATTTGGGGTCAGCACACTGTTGGACTTCCTGCTTGATTACAGACGAAAAAAAGTTCATTATATTTTTGAGAAATGATTTTTTACAATGTTCACTTGCTCTGACATAAGTGCATTTGAGTAGTCAGATTTCTAGATGTGATTGTAGCAGCTGTTGGCAGTAAAATTGTGTCTTTTTAGCTGATTTTACTAAGCGGAAGGGTATCTGGCAGCAATTTGGCTAGTTGACACTTTAGCCGGATTACTGCCTGCATGCATTTGTAAATATTGACGGGTGTCATACATACAGGCATTTTGCAAGAGCTAGAGATATTAGATTTTGATTAAAATCGACCAGCATGTCAATGAGATGATAATAACAGCAGGTGGGAAGTTTAAGAATCTTTATAGGTCATGTTTTCTTATAATCACACACAACATTAACATGGTCGCCAATGGGAAAACTGACAGAAACAAGAATCACAGCATAGTTAACCGTCATATTATTTCTTTTCCAACAAATATAGGACCCAGTAAAGCACGACTTCGCTTTTAGAAACCCATGTTGAGATGGGTTTATCAAGTTATGTTTAACAAGAAAAACCATCATGTGATCTTTAATTAGTCTTTCTAATAATTTGCAAATCACTGATGTTAAACTCGCTGGTCTGTAGTTCTCTGATTTGTTTATTGAATTTTTTTTTAATAATAGTATGTTTGCTTCTTTCTCTTCTAATGACAAGGTGAAAACTGTTGCAAGCAGTATGCTAATTTGTTCTACAATTTCCAGTAGTAGTTTGGGTGGTATCCCATCTACTCAAGGTGATTTATTATCCTTCATAGCCGTTATTTTCTTAGCTACCATTTTCATTTTCTCTGGTACTGGCAGTGAACTAATATCTTCCCTGGTAAACACTGAACTAAAATACTCATTCAGGTCTTCTATTAAGAATCCCTCCGATATTATAGTTCCAACACTATCTTCTACAGGACTGACCTTATCCTAAACGTTCTGTTTGCTCCGAACATATGCATAAAAACTCTTGCTGTCATGTTTTATATTACAAAATAAATTGTTGTTAATAGTTTCTCTTTTAATTTCTAATTTCAGTTGTAGCTTGGTTAAGTGCTTCTTTATAAATGTTGTAGTAATTTTCAGTACATCTATATGACTTCCACATCATTTCTTTGTACTTAATTTTGTTAATGACTTCTTTCGATAAGTTTCTCTCTGGACCCTTTTCTTTTTTCAAGGGAAAAAAATTACCGACGACACACTCAATTTAATTCTAAGTTATTCCAGCATTCTGTTTCTGTCTTATTCTTCAGTGTGTTATTCCAGTCTATCTTTGCTAAATATTTCCTCATTTCCTTATATCTTCCTTTGTGGAAATTTCTTCTGTACTATTCCTTTCTGATTTTACCTTTATAGTAAAATGTATGTGATTTTGATCACTACTCCCCAGTGGCTCACATATCTTTCATCTGGCCTCAGTCCCCTCACCCCTTCCACAGATGAAAGTTTGAAACATTGATATGATGATGTCAATATATTAGCAGTATCTGTCCGAAGTGTAAACTATTGATGTTCTACAGCTGACAAAACTGGCCCAAACGAAAGTAATTTAATCTGATATCAGATATCAACATTCTGAAATGGTCCCTAAAGTGTAATCTATGAATTTTAAAGAAAACATCTGATGTGAACTGAGTGCAATTGATCAAGCATATTATCATTTTAGTAGTAGAATGTATTGGCAGTGAAATTAGTATTTAAATTTTTGCCTTTTTTCTACCCATGTGCAAAGTATTACATGGCTATTTTTGTAAACATTGATGGAATTAGGGGTACGTGACTTTGACAACACTTGTTTAGTATATCAATGACATGGTAGCAGTGGTTATGAAGAAGTTTTAAAACTGTTCATGTCAAGTTTTCTTATAATCTGACAAAACATTAACAAGGCCATCAATGGGAAAACCAACTGCGCTCTGCGACCAATAATCTCATTTGAGTTGAGAATTGACCCATCCATCACGTGACATGCCGCCTAGCAAAAGCTCAGTGAAGCTATCAAAAATTAATGCCAGACGTGTGGTGTGTTAGTGCAGTGTTTCTTTATGACAAAAACATACGATAAAGCTTCTAGTGACAACTATATGCAGGGATGTTTGAGATGTCATACAGCAATGGTAATGTAATTCACGTATATAGATGTTATCAACATGGTTTGCAAAGCTTGATAGAGGTGCAAAATTTGGAATGTGACGTATTCAACCTGCGACGTATTGGATACATCAATTAGCAGTTGAATTCATAGGAAACTTAATATTTTAACAGTGAAAACTTTTTAAAATATCTTTCAATCTAGTTACCCTAATTGTTCAGTATTTTGCTAAATATTTTGCATTGTATTCCTAGTAGTTATTATGCATACGTACTGCCAAGAATGTCATCGAAATCAATTGTGTCCAATCTTCCACTCAGAGTGTCTGACATCAGGTTGGATGAATGAAGACAGGGCAACCTCTGTACCTGAAAGTAATGACAAGTTGTGACAATATTGTACGATGACTTGCTGTGACAACATGGAATGACAACTACCTGTGACAATATCGTAAAAGGATTACCAGTAACAAAATGGTACAGTGACAAAATAGTATGTTGACTAGCTGTGACAAAATGGTACGGTGATTAGTTGTGACAAAATGGTATGTTGATTAGCTGTGATAAAATGGTACGGTGATTAGTTGTGACAAAATGGTATGTTGATTAGCTGTGATAAAAGGGTATGGTTATTAGTTGTGACAAAATGGTATGTTGATTAGCTGTGATAAAATGGTACGGTGATTAGTTGTGACAAAATGGTATGTTGATTAGCTGTGATAAAAGGGTATGGTTATTAGTTGTGACAAAATGGTATTTTGATTGGCTCCACTGACTGGGCCAATCAGAGTGGCTCATGGGGCTGTCACAGTTTGAGGAGTTGCACGCAGGCTGGAGGTCTGGGCTTTTACAGAGGCAACCAATCAGCAGTGTCTGATAAAAAAGATATATTATATATGTATAAAATATCATGGTTATGCTGATAATAACTTGCATCTGAGTAGACAGCATCAGTGCCGAGTGAATGAAAGCAACATGGATAATAATGAGGTACCTTTCAGCATATTTCTTGATCTCTCTAAAGCATGATACCTTAGACCACAATACATTACTTTGTAAATTAAAACATTACGGCATTGAAGGGGTGTCTCTGAAACTTTATGAAAGTTATCTAACAAATAGAACACAATATGTAGAAATTAATGATGTAAAATCTTATATCTTATCTATAGAAACCAGAGTACCCCAAGGCTCCATTCGTGGACCAATTCTGTTTATTATTTATATTAATGACTTCTCAAGCGAGCCAAATGATCAATTTTATATCTTGTGCAGACGACACTACTTTGTTGAGTACAATGAGCAATTTCACAATCTCACACACCGATGACGCTGAAACATGGATTAATGAAGAACTCCAGAAAATTTATGAATGGCTAGAAATAAATAAACTTTCTCTTGGCTTAACTAAATCTAAATTCATGGTTTTCCACACACCAAAAACAACATTTAACACACCTACTCCTAAAATCAATAACAGTATAATTACAAAAGTTGACAGTGTTAATTTCCTGGGATTAACTTTGGATACACATCTAAACTGGAGAAAACACTCTGAAAATGTATCAAACAAATGTTCCAGAATAATCGGTATACTAAATAGACTTAAACAAATTCTGCCAATGAAAATAAAAAGAATATTGTGTAATACATTATTAGTACCACACATAACTTCCTGTTTAACAACATGAGGGTACCACTCTCAAAGAATTAATAAACTTCAGAAAAGGGCAATACGCATAATAACTTTGAGTCATTTTTATGCCCACGCTGATCCGTTATTCAAAAAATTAAACTTACTAAAAGTAAATTATATTTTAGCCTTTCAAGAATTAAAATTTTACAATAAATTTATACATAACAAATTACCTCATCTTCTAAGAAAATAGCTACAAATACTGTGATTCATGGTCACAATACATGCAACCAATACAAAATTCACATTTATGGTACAAATCATTCATTTACAAAACTATGTCTTAAATACAGTTTACCAAACACAATTAACTTAGTGTGACAGCTAAACTGTACACATACAGTTTACATGGTTTTTTAAACTATGCTAAGAACCATTTCATTCATAACTACAACAACATGTGCACAAACATTAACTGTTATGCCTGCATGTATACACGCAATCAACCACAATGATGTCGCCCACACCCAAACACCATAACATACTGCTTACCTCACCACATTCTATGAACATACATCTTATAATAAAATAATCTATCTTGATTTTTTCACTGACGATGTGTCTTATTTTATTGCTTACGTCTTAGATAATAGACAACATGTTTGTTTTCTTTAAACAGAAACTGAACTATAATTATACTATGTGTGGCTCCCACGGAAATGACTTCTTTTCTAGTCTTAGTGGGAGTCTCCATCATCCTCATTGTACACCTTTTTATATTATAATTTGTCATATTATTATTGGATGTAGTCTGGATAAATAAATCCACTTCTGTTCTGTTCTGTTCATTTAACAAAATATTAGACCGTGATATCATGTGTTCCTGTGATTCATGTGTTTGAGCTTGTACCTTCTGGGCTGTCAGTCGCTCCATGTGTAGTCTGAGGGGTGCGTGAATTCCCTGTAGGTTACGCAGCATCACCATGTCCATCTGTTCCACATTCTCCTGCCACTGTAAATAACATGATAACAGTAATAACAAGGTAACTTCTATTGTGCCTAAATCCTTGGAAACCTAGCTCAGAGGCGCATCAAGACAAAAGGGTTGGTCAATCTCAAAATCGATAAGGACTAATCAAGCTGTTAACAGGAGCCAGGAGCAGTGGTGGAGAAGTAAGGTTATAAAGGTAAGTTTTTAAATGACAGTGGAATTGTATAATATTTTCAACTGATCTAACACTACAGCTGTAAGAGGGAACATATTTCAAATAGTTGATGCAGCAATAGAAAAAACCCTAATTCCAATGTTAGTGTTGATTCTAGGAACAAAATGTAAGTAAAAACTAGATGATGGAAGCTGGATAGGTCTCGATACAGGAGAAAGCAATGAGTGTAAATATGATGGTTGTTTACCAGGAAGTGCCCGGTATGTAGACCATGTCACTAACATGGTTTGTAAGCTCATAAGCCAGATTGTGCTCTTTAAAATAAATGTTATTCTTTTGCAGTGATCTTGTGTTCTGATAACTGTCAACACCAGGACACTGTGATGGCAAGAGTTGACACAATCATGTCTTCTTATTTCTAGTCACAATAATACAGCAGTATGATTATGCTTGCAAATACCAGGTATATCATATGCCCTGATATTAAATATTATTGACACATATCATTATTATGTTCTCAAACCATGTTTTCTTAATGTACTAAAGGTAAGTTCTTTTATAGCGCAGTAGCCAGTTCTTAGGACTGCTCAGAGCACTTTACACTTTACTCCCTGGCAGACTTGTTCATTCGAACACCATCTCAACTTCTCTGGGAAGCATTCAGCCATGCTGCAATTAATGTCCGAAGACTATTCATACACAAATATCCACCACTGCCTATAGCCAGTTACTCATTCACACAGGTGAGTGAACTGGATCAATGTAGAGTGAATGGTTCGACACTGCAGCACAGGATTCGAACCCGGGTTGTTGACTGGGAGTCCGAAGCTCTAGCCACTGCACCACAGCGCTCCACAGTATCACAACCAACAGTGAAATCTTGAACTTACATGTTTCTCTGAGTACTCCAATGGGTGGCGTGCACATATATCTTCCTTGTCACTTCTTAATCTGAAAGCAAACATGTACATTTGAAACAGGCAGGACACTGTAGAGTGTTTTAAAGGGAAACAAAAGGCAGTTGTTTGGGCCTATGCATCTAAGAGTTTTCAAACAATCTAACCATTTGTAAGTAAATCAACATCATGCTTGTGGTTTACTCATAATTTATTTTCAAAGCGGGAGATTGTAATGAAATCTCACAGTTCCAGATTGCTGATATTGAGTAGGATCGGGCAAATATTTTGTTATAAAAATGCAATTTTTGATCTAATACAACTTTTTAATTAATACCTTGAATGTAACAATATTATACTGGTCCAAGGACAAAAACTTACAAAATTAGTACGCAAAATATGAGATGGGTGTGAATGATAGTTTTCGAGATATCATGTTTTCAAAATGAGGAAATGTTTTTTGGCAGTTTAGCAAAAAATTGAAAAACAACTCAGGCAAATAAAAATATGAACACCTGGAAGATAAATTTGTTACGTTGACATTAAAACAAGTTTCAGTGAGCTATGTCATGTTGTTTGGTTTTTATTTGACTTTTTGTGAATGGGTTTCCTTTTCCTGATCACCTTGGACCTGAAACCAGAACAACCATTACAACATAATCAAGTAATTACATGAAGAAATAATGGGGCATTTCTAATGTACTTTAGTTAGAGAGTTAAGTCCTGTAAGAAATATAACTTACCTTGTACAGTAAAACCTGTCCATAACGATCATCGTCGGGACTGTGCAAAATTACTGTTATAGGCAGGTTGCCGTTATAGTTTCATGACTTGGATACTCACTAGGTGGAGCCACATTATTATGAATGGTTACATTGATGTTTGCTAGTTGATACTCTCGTGAACAATACAAACCTAGAGTTAACAATAGTATTAAATAATACACTACACAACTTGCTATATTTAATTGATGTTCCTCTTTTCTTTTGGGCAATGGTGAAATCAATCACAGTCTCCAAGTAAAGGCAAACAAAAAAAGCTTTGATGTCCAAAAGGAAACAGGAGGGTGTGAACAAATGCAAGGCAAGTGTTGGCCCAGATTTGCTCAGGGATTATCAATACAATTTGAGCTACCCCAAATGATAGGTAACAGACCATTGTAATATTTAGCTAGGCAATCTCTCCAGCTTTGCCAAGCTGCCTAGGTAAACATTACAACTGCCTGCTTCCATGGCTTCTCTGAGCTCATTTTGGACATCAAAGCTGATTCTGCTCCCCTATGCTGGACTAAAGGAAGCCACATAGTGGCTGCAACAAGCTGATGATGCCAAGTGAGACTCCATTGCAATTTGATAGTCCAGCTGACACATGATAACACTGATGTGATGTTTTATTCAGGGAAATTATGGATTCCCTTTGACTATGAATGGTTCTGTCCAAATTAACTGACCACTATATGCAATAGATAGGTTACCGTTATGGACAGTGCAAACTAACAGGAAGTCATTCGGAACTTTCAAAAGTGACCGTTATATCCAGGTTATCATTATGGACAGGTGGCCGCTAAGACAGGTTTCACTGTATAAGTATAACTATTTTATTTATAAAATAATATTAATAAAATCTATCTGTAATTTCATATTTACTACAAACACTGTTTCTTTGTAAATTTGGATATTCGTTTAAAAATATATTAGTGTACATTTCAAAATGATTTGGTCACATACCAAAAGGAACAACCAACATACATTCTTATCAAAGTTATTGTCGTCGATCTCAGACCACCGTGCATTCCACCATCGACACTACTTTATTATATGATATTATATTTGCTTTAATTTGACATATAACATGTATATGTACATTATCTCCAAAGTAGAATAAATAGATATTATATAATAAATACGATTTCCCATGCGTATCCGTAGATCGTAAACGCAATTTGAAAGTTGGCCTAAATAGCAACGACACGCCAACATATTCTCGCCAGTCAGACATGGGCGTAGAAGCGCCATTTGCCGACATTCCTGTTATTTACTATATTTTGTAATTTCCTAATCGTTTTTTAACATAACACATACATGTTGCCCCTCATTTATCGCGATGGGAGATTCACTTTTAACGGTAAGCAAATACTCAAATTATTCGCTACAAGTTATCAATACAATATTATTTGTTGTGTAGACCATATTTGTTTGCAGTTAGGAACGAATAAAATATTAAAAACTTAATTAATGGCACGAGTAGCGAGCATGCCACCAAAGCCGCGCTAACAAGTAAAATTTGCAAATGTTTCTCCCTTTAAGTGTCTACGCAGCAACAAATTAAATGTAATTGTCACAAAACAACATTTATCTGATTCCAAATTTAATGCCGATTCGATTGGTGATAAGCACTAGACGATCTGATGTGAAATAGTTAAGTTATTAGTAAAAGATGACAGTTACGCATTGGCTTGTTACATTCGCATGTGGAGGGCACATTTTTCTTCGTTTGGACCAGTGCTTATCACTGTTCAGTCGAACTACCATTCTGTGTCTGTGAAGAAGTATGATTTAAGCTTCACTTTTTTTGGAGTTAAGCAAACATGTACATTTGAAACACAAATGTGTTTATGGGGTCAAAAATCACGACCATGATTATCATTAAAATGTTTTGCAAATTCAGTTAAATCCCTTAAATATTGCTTACATAGATTAAATAAATTCGTTATGTAGTAATTTTGTAAAAAAAAGTTTAAATGTATGTATTAGTCTGTTGTTATCATAAATTGTATTGCATTTTCCTATGTCAAACATCAAGGATGGCGTCAATGGTAGAGGATGAAGACGGTTTGAGAGATATGGTGATATGTTGTTCATTGGGCAGAACATAATTTCTGATGTGGCTCCTAACTACGTGGAATTAAGGAGAAGAGGAAAAAATATATTTACCCATTCAACATGCGATCGGGAACACCATATGAACCAACTTTCTGTGTCAGCACAGTGGCGCCATCTGCCTTGGGCCGCAATGGTGGGTAGCCGAGACTCTAAAATGTGGAGACAACATGTGATATTTAGGCAACAGACCCTACAAATGATCTAAATGTTCACAAATATGTTGATAACTATCAATTAATCAGTTTTTTTTCTAAATCACATGATCTTAATGAGTATATTCAGCATGGTGATGTCGAGTTCTGAGTTTATCATTTGTGTCAATTATGATCGTTACAGAAGTGTAACTTTTCGATATCGTAGCGTGTATATATATGTATGTCAGATATATGTGAGAAATTAGGCAGTGCTAGGTGGTCGTTTTTGGTTAGGTTAGAAAGTAAAAAATTGCTAATTCCTGTATATATAGGCTGTAAGTTGTAACTGTTTTGAACTTTTATGCGTGAAACATTCAATTGTGAATAATGCTTCAAGTTCAGGCCTGTTATAAATGTACACACAACTTGATGACGAGCTATAAACGTTCAACACTTTGATTAAAGTATTAAGAAGATTAAATTTTAAAATGAGGTACAGATAAGGTTAGTTTAATAAGACACATAGTCATAAGCCTAAGTCAGTGGCTTGCCACAATAAACATAAAGTCATAATGATTGTCATTCTACTGTATTATCGGCCACGCTGGGTGAATTGCACGAAATTAAGCGTAATATAGTTTATAATTTAGAGATTCTGCGCCTACAGGCAAATGAATTCCAACATGCTCAATTTCTTACTACTTATTCTCTTTCTATTTTAAATATTGCATTGTTTGTAACATATCAAAACGGGTATCCAAACCATGATGTCGGCTTTTGTTACGATTCACGAATCATGACTCAGCTAGCCTACGCCAAAATGATAGCACTGCTAATTACCAACGTAATGAAATAACAACTAGTTTGACATTAACAACACCCACCAGATATTATGAAACGGAGAATGTATTATTGGGAACGTTTTCAACGAAAAAATCTTAATTAAACGTACCATAATTTTAGTTGTAGGCTTGTAGTTGTACACGCACTGTTAAATACGCATATAAAGCACAAAAACTAACCTATTGGTTCTAATCTCCAGCGACTGCGGCAGAACCTCTGCGTCTGATTGGTACGATTTTGTAACTGCTTTCTTATAACGATCCCAGGTGGTCTAGTGGTTAGGATCCGGCGCTCTCACCGCCGTGGCCGGGGTTCGATTCCCCGTCTGGGAAAATATTTTTGTTTTATGTTACATAAAAATGGTAAATTATGAAATTTTTATTACATCAATTTATTTAATATATATATTTTTTCTCACTACAAAGATCATTGTTTTAATTTAAATTTCTTCCATGGTCTGTATGACAATTTGTATTAATTTCATATAAGAATGGAATTTATTTCATAAGTTTAGTTGTTCAAACTATACACATGTCATTATTATTATACTCATGTGTAAGTCTGCAAAATAACGTTAAAACAAATATAAAAATGTATATAAAACAACAAATTATTTTACAACTTTGTTTTGCAACAATTATTCAATAACAAAACTACACATTGAGCAATGGGGAAACCAGCGGTAATTTACACATTTTTGTTATATGAAATTGTTATTAACCTGTAAATTTTATTTGCCATATGATATCATGTTACAGTGCCTCTGTGTGTGTGTGTGTGTGTGTGTGTGTGTGTGTGTGTGTGTGTGTGTGTGTGTGTGTGTGTGTGTGTGTGTGTGTGTGTGTGTGTGTGTGTGTGTGTGTGTGTGTGTGTGTGTGCGTGCGTGCTTGTATGTGTGCGTTTGAGTATGTAATATGTATACAGCTATATATAGTCACATATCATGGGATAATTGTCTTCCTGCCAAAACATGAATTATTAAGGATGTCTACGTATGAATAATTACAAGTGTATCAACAAATCCGATTTCACAAATATTCAAAACAGAAATTTGCCAGACCCAACCACAGAAAACAGCCATTTCCTATGTTCACCCCTCTCAACTCTCACACATTTAGTATGATATATAGTCCTTTTCAATAAAGATTTGCAAATTCCTACAAGAACACAACTGAATGATCAAGCGAACCATTGCTTCCAAGCTTGACAATCATGTCTATAAAACCATAATTTCATATAAATTAAACCTTCTGACAACTGAAGCAATTTTGACTGAAAACAATGGCTGTGGTGATTTTTTAAATTTTGTGTTCTTACAATCAGGTTAAAGGTAAGTTTATCTTATCTGTCATATGCCTCTTGAGGGGTCAGTGCATACAATGAACAGTAACAATAATATGATGTATAAAATTGTATGTTTTAATACATGTGTACATAGAATAAGACATACATAACTACTTTTTAATATTTACATATTAGGTTTGCATTCAGTTTTTTAAAGAACAGTAATCATATACGTATTTAATTATATACAAATATTATTTATTACACGCAGATACATGCATATTATATTTATATTATTGTACACATACATACCAGGTTAAGGCCTAGGTTTTGACCAACGGGGGAAGGGGTACAGCAATGCATTTAAAGAATCAACTGGACCCCCTTGAGGCTCATCCACTGCACCCCCTTGAGGGTTGCCAATATCATCCAACTTCACCTGCTTTGACAACATAATAGAGGGGTGCATGCTTCCAATACATACCCTCTGCAAAATACTAAATGTTCTATTGAGGCTTGTTCAAGTAAAATGGAGGGGTGGGGGTGTACTTTCTTATACCTCCTGGATCTGTGTACACACACATGCACGCACACACGCACACACATGTATAGCTAGTTCCAACAAAGACGTTCAAAAGGTCATCCATTACGACAACACATTGACTAACCCACGAGAGAACTGGCACGGTAATAACCTCAAAATGTGCTTTCAAAATAAGCCTGATGTGATATCACTTTTACATCAGTCCTACTAATAAATGTGCCGAAAAATAGCAACAACTCGGACTACATACAATGTAAATATCTATTTCCCCAAGGGAATACATACCAATTCAACCAAGTATCAAGACATGCAACTGAAATATGTTGTATCTGTTAAGAATAATAATTTAACTTTACTTACATTTCATACATAAAATGAATACCAAATTGTGAAGTTTATTTAAACAACACAATGATCCTACGTATAAGCATGAAACTAACTCAGATACTGATTTCTTTTAAATATGTGCTTTTGTTTTTACAAGACTTTTAAGTGTTGAGTTAAAAAAGCCAGTTTGAGAGCACAAGATTTTTGCTGTTGATTTGTAGTGAGAAGATGGCAGAATTGAAGAATTTTTCAAAAGACTAATTTTTAACATTCATTCTAAGATTGAGCAGGCATCCAGCCACTGTCTTGAAGTGGAGCCATATAGGCTTTCCACACTTCGGGGGGATCACGTGGAACATTGTCCTGTAATGTGTAAACCTCCTTTAAGTGGGAGATGGGAGCTGTCGCGACACTTGATCTATTTTCTAAGGGCTGGAGAAGCTATTTTGTGATCTCACCCAGTGCCTGTTGCATTGTGGGTAAGTCCTGTACGAGTTCGCCAATAAGACCCACAGTATCCTGTAACAAACAAAGTATTGTTAAACTAACACTGACCACACATGACCCTCCACAGCAAACCGGGTGTTAAGTTACACAGGTCTTTTCTGGATACGAGTTAAATTAGCTCTCTACATCGTGTCACATTAATTTTGTGATTGTGGCAGAAATACACACCTTATAATCCAATCTTTCAATGTCAGGTTTATTTTCCTCGACAAATAATCCAAACTAATAAACTACCCACATTTATGAACCAACAGATTAAAAAACAATAGACAATTTGAGTCAAAATTATCTCGTTTCTTAAAACACTGCTCTTTAAAGTTTGCTTAAATTGTAGCAATAAATCAAAAACTACTGAATACATTTCAACAAATGAGGTCTCATTTTACAGTTTATCATATATGGAATCCCAAAAGGTACAGAACTGAATTTCACAATGTTGCGACTTAATACCAACTTTGCTATGATAGGTGAGATATTAAAAGTGTAATTATATGATGTTCAGAGGAGTGTTTAATTGTTTAAGTGATATGTAGCATTATTATGAGGGGATGATCTCAAAAATGTTCACAATTAGTAAGACATCCTCTACGGATGTCCCCACATATGTATCAATCATACACGCTTATACACATGTAACATGTTGAAATTTTATTAGCTCGACTTTAAATCACCGTCAGCTCGACTTTAATTATTGTGTGACGTAGCGCGTCTCATCCGGGCACCACAACAGCCATGTTCGCGTCTTGGTGAAACTATTTAAATCAACGCGCTGAACAACCGCGGGCACATTCCAGAAGTGAGCTGGCCTACAGGTGTAGACTGTGGACCGCCGCACGACTGTCGCCTCTCAGGGGGTGTGAACTTGTCTCCTGTCAATAAACCTGCAACCCCGACAAAGTTTCAAGTTGTCACAACTGGCGCAGTCGGCAGGATACATTGACCGTTGAGACGACCCGACATGCCCCCTGAGACGGCCAGATGACCACTTCGACTATCTCGACCCGCCATTGACATTCGTCACCAATACCAATTTGTACATGTGTAGACATACTCGTACATGCATAGACATAATTGAACACTCATAGATACACTGTGTATTGCACTGCGTGGTGTGTGATTGTATGTATGTGAGTGAAACTATACTGCCCTGTGTCTAACTGTACGATGTCTACCACCGAGGACCTCCGCGCGCTTCTGAAGGCGGAGCAACAGAAGTCTGCAGACGCCCGCGAGGAGGTGGTGGCGGCGCAACACGAACTAGAAAGAGTAAGGGAAGCGACCGCCAGATCGACACTTACCACTGACCCGCTACCGCGATTTGTTGTGGCCCAGACCCGCCGGTTGGAGCGACTGGGGGGACGGGCCGAGAGACAGGGCGACCCGGATGTCGCCGAGTGGGTTGAAGACATGCGCTGCCATCTCGCTGGCAATCCCATGTCAGATATCGCCGCATGCGCTTTGGTGGTAGGTCACCTGAGGGGCAAGGCGCGACTTGAGATTGCCGGGCGCGGCCTGGAGAAGACCGAGGACATATTCGCGGCAATCCTGGCTGCGTTCGGAGACGGCAATGATGTCGCAACCCTACAGGAGCGCCTTTTTCAATACAGGCAACTACCAGGCGAATCCATCATCGATTGTTCACTGAAGCTGGTGGACTTGTTCAATAAAATCGTGGAAAAAGATGTCGCCTATGCTAGCAGAAGGGACCGGACCCTAAAGGAGCGTCTAGCGGCAGCAGTGTTAGACCAGAGTCTCGCAAGAGAGATGCGGCGCCTGATGCATGATGCTTCATCTCTCAGTTTCTTTGAGATGCGTGACAGAGCCATTGAGTGGGCAGGTGGAGACACCGTCATTACAGCGTCGCACCATGAAACTACCGCCATCCCCGAAGGCATAGCGGTGATTCTAAGGCGGCAGGAGGAAATTCTACAGCAACAGGGGAAACAGATAGACGAGTTGACAGCCGTGATGAAGTCCACCCAGTTGCATCAGAATCAGCAGCGTGACAAACAGCTACGACGTCCGGTAGAATGCTGGGCATGCGGAGAACCAGGCCATGTCCGTCGTGAGTGCCGCAATAGCCGCCCTAGACCGAACACCCGCCCGGATTTCCACTAGCACCCGCCGTTGAGAGCCACACATCGGGGCCAGAAGTTGCTATCGGCTCTACACTAAACAAAGCTATAGGCGAATGCCCGGAAGCATGTGTGCAGATTGGAGGGGTATCGTTGAACTGTTTATTGGACACAGGTGCTCAGGTGTCTACGATCACAGAGTCGTTCTTCCGTAGGCACTTGAAGCAGCACGCTGCGAGTATAGTTGACGTGTCGCCCTATTTGCGCATTTCCGCGGCGCAAGGTCTAGATATCCCCTACGTCGGTTACATCGAGCTACCTATCGCGTTTCTCGGGCATACGTTTAGTGCAATGGGATTCCTGATCGTGCGGGACCCTGTCGGCATCGCTTTGTCGGAGAGGAAGAAAGCTGTTCCGGGTGTCATTGGCTGCAACGTGCTCCGTGACGTAAGAGAACAACTATCCGCACAAGGAGACGACTTTCTTGCGTCTTTAGGGAAGGTTGGAGGACGCGCCTGGGCGCATACGTTGGCGGTATATTGTGAAGTCAAGCGTGACACAACTGACGAATCTGGTACTAGGGTTCGAGTCGCAGGCAGGACGCCGCAGTTGATAGCAGCACGGTCCATACGCGTCATTCGAGGATCAACAAGGCCTCGCGTCGATGGTCAGGTTCACGAATGCCTCATTGAGCGTCACGACGCACACCGCAGGTCGTTACCGCAAGGCATAGAGTTAGGTCGTGCCTACGTTACCGTCGATCATACAGGAATGATTCCGGTACAGGTAGCGAACTTCAGCGATCACGATATCTACCTTCAACCGAGGACGCCGGTTGGTATTCTGCAGAGTGCTTCTCCAAAGTCAGAGATAGAGATCGCATTTGATGGAAAACAGGAGGTGTTCGTAAACGAAGTCGCCTCTGCTGATGCGAAGCAGGATATAGAGACTCTACTCTCTCGCATGAAGGTCAGTGACCTGAGTAATGAACAGCATGCAGCACTGCGGACCCTGATAACTAGACATTACAGTGTATTCAGTCAGGACGAAGACGACATCGGGTTCTGTGACCTGATTACGCATCGGATCCGCACAACCGACGACAATCCCGTGAAGGTGGCACATCGTAGGGTTCCGCCTCATCATTGGGGAGAAGTGCGAGAGTACTTGAAGAAGAGTTTGGAGCGCCAAATTATCAGACCTTCGACGAGCGCGTATGCCGCACCCGTTGTTGTGGTTCGCAAGAAGGATGGCACGATGAGACTCTGTGTGGATTACCGTTCTCTCAACGCAAAGACGCATAAGGACGCATATCCGCTGCCTAGAATACAGGAGGCGCTGCAAGCGCTAAACGGCGCTAGGTACTTCGTCAGCCTAGATCTCGCGCACGGTTTCCATCAGATCCCGATGGCAGAAGAAGACGTGGAGAAGACTGCTTTCCGAGTGGGTACGGGTGGCCTATACGAGTACACCCGTATGCCGTTTGGCCTTTGTAATTCTCCAGCGACCTTCATGAGATTGATGGACGGCCTGTTTGGAGACCAAAACTTCCAAACTCTCCTGATTTATCTAGACGACATCTTGGTGTTCGGAAGGACGTTTGAGGAAACCGTCGAACGACTGGATATGGTTTTAGACAGACTGGGTCGACATAACCTGAAGGTGAAACCTGAGAAGTGTCAGCTCTTCCACCAGAAACTCGTCATTTGATGGGTAACCTCGTTTGACCATGTCGTCACTCTTGTCATTCCTGGATGCAGCATCATGTCGTACACTATTTTGAAGGTGAGACAATGCGCTTTCCAAGAATATATGACATGGCCATTTTCTAGTTAAATAAACTAGCTAAATAGCCATTGTAATATTAAGAAGTTTTCGGAAGGGTCCAATTTCTAAAATTGATCGTTTGATGGTGAACTTGGTTGACCTTAGATTCACGCTTACTGCACCACTTGGCAACAACAGGGCTTTCCAATGATATAAAATGTTGGTGTGTCTGGTGGGGGTAATTTAAATCGGTCTGTTAGGTGGTTCTATTGCTCACCTATATGAGATGGTTGATGGCCAGACCACCGTGAATGTCCTTGTAACTTAACCCTATGTGGAAGTACATAGCAGCCGCAACGTCACGATCCACGGCATCCAACACCAGTTCTGATAGATCCCCCGCTACCTGCACGTGTACGGTTGATATAATTAAGTGGAGGCCGTACAATTATTACTTGCTCCGCATTTGATTGGTTGAAAAAGCGTTCCATTTCAAGTTCTCTACTATCTCGTAAGTACGAGATAGATATCTAGTAATTACGAGATAATATCTCGTAATTACGAGATAGAAAGTTTTATTCTGGTGGCATCAATATGCTTCCGTACCATTCAGAGTGCTGATGATTTCTTTCACCAACACGTCACGCTATCATATGACCTATAAATTAAGATTATGGAGAAATCATGAAGCATTTGTTGTTGACTTCCACACCATTAGAAGCCCAGTGCTGATGTTAAACTAACCTACAAAACATTCCGCCAAATCACACGGTTGACGATCATTTGGTGATATAATGCCATTTAGAAGGCGAAAACGTGTTTTATAAAGATGTTGGTAATGTTGAAAGTAAGAATATGCTTGTTTGTTACGACATCCAAATGGAACATTCTAAAATGTAACCATTGTTTTCATAAATATTAAACAATGATATTGACATTGCATGCTTGTCTTGCATATACACCAAGAAAGACATATGGTAAGTTCTGGTGCTTTTTGATATCCATTAAAATATATAGCGAATGACGTTTGGTATAGTTTGTGTAAAATATGAAAACGTGTCATGCAGAAAACATGCTATCATTTTGGAGTTGAGCAGTAGTAATGAAAGAAGCGAGAATAACCCCGTTCGGTTGTATGTTTTTTTCCAAAGGTAATATTACTGGTAGCATCCAGATATCATTAGAAACTTTCATTTTAAGTGTTTTCACAACGAAACAGTGTACCTTGTTACCAAAAGGTGGCAGGTGTCATAATAAACATCACTAAAATGTGTTAAAACATACATGATTTTCCGGCTGACGCTACACAAAAAGGTTGAAGTGGTGTTCACACTATGTTAGGCACATGAAGTATACCACGCTAGCTATCGGAAAACAAAAGAACTGTTAGGGTTAGACAACATTTTCATTTTTCGGTTTGATTTGTCCATTTTGCCAAAACAAAACTTTTGCCTATATATATACAGATATATATATATATATAATTATTTATAATATCAAATTTTTCATAAAATATTCTACACCTGTATGTCATGTATAAGACAAGCATATGCGCGTACAAACCGTTGCATTGCTCACACTCCGGGTGATATCTGTCAAACATGTCAACACAGTCGAACGCATTAATTTTATAGGACAACCTTTCTTACAAAAGTTGCGTCCTTAAATTAATCTGACCAACCTGAAATATCGATGGGTCGTTTATCTGGATGGTGTTGCGATCCAACAGGAGAATTCGCAAATCTGGCAGTGTATCAAACGTGCCCGGACGAAGGTATCCGATCTTGTTTCTTGATAGGTGTAGTACATCTAAACGAGGTGTCTGGGTAAATGCATTTTTACTGATCGTTCCGATGTTGTTACCATTCAGGTACAGGAACGTCAAATTGCTGTAGCCGATTAGCGATTCCTGGGTGATTTTTTTAATCGAATTATTATCTAATCTGAGAACAGAGAGCCCCGATGAGATGCCCAGTCGCGTGGCCGACTTCAGCTCAACAATGCTGTTCTTTTGAAGGTTTAATTCGGACAGCCTAAAAAGATCGTCGAACGAGTGATCATCGATCGTCGTAATCTTGTTATCGCGCATATCGAGCATGGTTACTTGCCGTAGATTGCATAGTACGCCTCTCTTGATGGACGTAATGCGGGAGTGTTTCAAAGTAACACGCGTGATGTCGCTGTGATTCAGAGCAAGAAATAACGTTGGTGATAAGTCCTGCAGGTTTACATCCGAAAGATGCAGTTCATGCACTGGTGCCCCCTGCAGGCCATAAAAGGCATCATGCAGGACAGAGGCGTTCAACTGGTTCTCGTCAAGCAATAACATAGTAAGGTTGCGCAACGGTCTGAAAGCGCCCTTGTTGATGGTCTGTAGATGACATCCTTTCATGTATACCTCGACGAGAGGAGAGTGGCGTAATTGATGAAAAGTTTCATTATTAAGTGACGTCAGTTTAATGCCACTAAGTCCTAGGCGCACGAGCCTAGTCATGTTGAGAAATTCCTCTCCAAGCGTCAAGTGTAAGTGAGAGTTCCCCCCGATGTACAAATTTACCAAGTACTGCAAAGGCCGCAGTACCTCATGTGAGATGACTTTCAATTTGTTGCCTGAGATAGTTAGTTGGATCAAATGCGTAAGACTCACGAATATATCGTTCGGCAGAGAAGTTATAGCGTTCTGACTCAGATCAAGCATGGCTAGCTTGGCCAAGTCATTGAACATGTCAACAGGCAAACGACGCAGTCGGCAATTCGTGATCTCCAGACATGTCAGGGAAGCCTGGAAGGGCAAAAAGGTCGCACGAGATATATTACTGTGTTCCAATTTCATGAAGCTCAGTGATAACGTTCTCAGAGTGGCTAGTTCTTTAAAACACGGATGGAATATCGCCATAGGGAAATAAAACAGCGCCAGGTTTAATACATGCAGATGCTTCAAAAAGCATATATCTGTTTGTGGTAAGTCTAGCTCCAGGCTCATGGTAAGACTCGTCAGATTGGTGAAAAATCTAAATAATCCACTTTCAAAAGACGATAAACGGCTTTCACACAAATGTAAAGTCTCCAGCGAAGCCAATCCTTCAAATGTTCTCTTATCAATTGATCGGATGTTATTCTTGACTATGCGCATCATCGTCAATTGGTGAAGTCCCGAAAATGCACCGGAATGTATGCGAGTGATGTTGTTTTGATACATTCTTATCATTCTTGTACCGATGGGAAAGCGCGGTGTGTCAGTCAGGTAGCTTCTACAAACCACCGCTACATTTGTGAAATTTCCGGTACATAGGCACATGAGTGGACAGTGCACGCGCGGCGATTTGTTCCCCAAAACATGACCGCCAAACATGGCGAGTACCAACAGCAGCGCTGCCATCATGACGTAGGAAGATGGTTACTCCGTAGATCTGCAACATACGGACACGCAGACTTATGACTTCAGCTCATGTAAATAATTCTTTTGATGAAAAACATGTGCACCATTTGCACTAAACAAACAACTGGTATTTATGCATTTGGTTCTCTGTAAAATTCATTCGTATGCCTATTTAATTGCAGTAATTGAACGCAAGCGACAATTGAACATATTGTTAGAATTAAAAATGTTGTATTTGTTATGATGTTTACCACATAAATCCAATCCTGGGTTATTATTAGTATTGGCAACACGCTTCTGTGTGATCTAAGTCATCCGGAACACGAGTGGCGAAGTTACAAAAACGTCCCCGTCTGATCACCGATCCTCGAAACAATCGCAATACATTGCATCCTCCTCCTCCTCCTCCTCCTCCTCTTCCTATATATATATCTCTCTCTCTCGCTCACTCTGTCTCTCTCTCACACACGCGCGCGCACGCACTCACGCACGCACGCACGCAAACACGCACACACGCACACACACACATACACACACACACATACACACACACATACACACACAATCGCAGACGCACGCTCATGGACACACACACACACACACACACACACACACACACACACACACACACACACACACACACACACACACACACACACACACACACACACACACACACACACACACACACACACACACACACACACACACTCACACACTCTCTCTCAACATCTATTTGGAGGTTCTGTTGGAATCTCACAGTTCCCGATGGCAGTTCCTGATGCTTGACCAATAAACACCTAGAGCTTCTTTGACCGTGATGCTGCGGTGACCCGTCGAATGCCCATGTTTCATACACTTGTATATGAATAGGTTGGTTTCTCGTGTTCCCTTCGATTCAGAGTTACTACAATAATTGAAACAACTTTTATACAACCATACAATGCACCAGACGGCTGTAACATATTTAATAGGTCAAACGCAATAGCAAATTTAGCGACACAAACGAGAGTAGTATTCTTAGTTTGGCGTCTAGTGAATTATGAAGAATAGCCATTGGTGAAGACGGGTTTTCTATCACAGTGGCGCTGTCCGTGCAATTTAAATTATGTATATTCAACAAAATGTTTTAGCAAACTGCTGGCATAATATTCTAGATTGTAGTTGCTAATGGTTAGTTTTTATAAACTTTTTTAGATGCATAGTCAGTAGTAAAGTAGGTTAAGTACGAGTTACGCTGGAGCGCCCTGGAGGAAAGCCCATGTTAAAAGATAGGGATTTCCTCCAGGGCGCTCCAAGTGTCGAGAGATCATGGTATGCAAATGAGCTCCCCTCATTTGCAATTGTGGGCGTGGCTAGTTATGCAAATGAGCTTGGAAAAGTAGTTCCGGTCCCATGTTAAAAAGATAGGAGGTTGTCCACATATTAAAGGATAGGGATTTGCTCCAGTGTGCGCCCGTGTTAAAGGATAATGAATTTTCACCATGTTAAAGCATAGGAGCTATTATCGTAAAGGTATGCGACCACTTTTTGAATTTTCCCCGTGTTAAAGGATAGTGAATTTTCACCATGTTAAAGCATAGGAACTATTATCGTAAACGTATACGACGAAATTTTGAATTTTTACCCCGTGTTAAGGGATAGGGAATTTGTTATCCATGTTAAAGGATAGGAGCTATTATCGTAAAGGTATGAGACCACTTTTTTAAAATAAAATATACCGAACAACATGTGAATATGTCACACACGAGATTGCTTGACCCGGAGGCCGATGCTCCGCCAACGGATCGAGCCCTTATTTGGTTGACGATGACATGTCGAAAATGTGGTGTTATAATAAGGCGTAATTTATAATAATAAAAGGATTATCAATTCAACGTAGGTCTTTTATCTGAAGTAATGTATACGAAATGTAGATTACATATAGGACCATTTTATATCAGAACCTATAGCCTCGTTTTTTTCGAACAGAGCGACCATCCCTAAATTCGTGTCTTTTATAAAACCCGTACTCGAGACGTGTCTGGACATGTTTGTTTATTGCGAGCGCGAACGTGCGCACCCTGTATGACGTCATCAAACTGCTACGCGCCGTAATTTTGTGCGCGAGGTGAGTTGGTTATAGAGGTAGTGATTTGATTAGCCATCGTTTTGAACTTGTGCACTTGAATATAAGTCTATCATGTGATGTTATGGTCAGTGACGTTGTGTTACAGCGAGTGGAAAATTCCCCTGTAAAATGTCATTCTAGAAGTTTCTTTGGTCATTTTAAACAGGAAGCGCTTTGGTTGGCCTTTTTTTTAGCTTTCGCGCTTGAATATAATTCCATCATGTAACGTTATGGTCAATTCCCCTGTAAAATGTCATTCTATAAGTTTCTTTGGTAATATTTTCAGCACACTACAAAACTGACGCTATTAACCGGTATAAACCGGTATAAACTCATAATGAATGCTCTGTGTGTTGGAAGAAAAGCCGGGTATTGTCACATAACATATAATTTTTTCAGCACACTACAAAACTGACGCTACTAACAACCGGTATCAGCTCGTAATGAATGCTCTATGTGTTGGAAGAACAGCCGGGTATTGACATATAACATTTACACTTATCAGCCGTATCTCACTTGAGTGTTCGCTTGAAAACTGATCGCAAACTGGTTCCAAACTGTTTCGAAGTTATACCCCTGTGCAAGTGATAACGACTCGGTGGCCTTGACACTAAAGTTGTCAAGCCTCTTTTTCGAAACAGGAACGTAACAAAGTGAAGCGTTATGATAGAACAGTACAGGTGTATTAGCTATCATTTGTAAGAACTATATCGAACACCAGTATAAACCAGTATAAACCAGTATAATACAAACTAAACTGATAACGAAAGCTCTGTATATTGAAAGAACAATAGACTAGTGTTATTAGGTAGTGATTAAATTCGTGTCTCCTATAAAACCCGTAATCGAGATGTGTCTGTAATGGTTGGCTCGTAGGTCAAAACAGACATAGAGCAGACATAGAGATATACATAGACACATACATAGAGACAGACATAGATATATACATATAACAGACATAGAGATATACATAGATACATGCGTAGAGACATACAAAGATACATACATAGAGACATACATAGATACACAGAGATGCAGAAAAAGATACACACATAGAGAACACACACAACACATACAATACACACAACACACACAACACACACAACACACACAACACACACAACACACACAAAACACACAACACACACTACACACACAACACACACAACACACACAACATACACAACACACACAACACACACAACACACACAACACACACAACACACACAACACACACAACACACAACATACCCAACACACAACATACACAACATACACAACATACACAACATATACAACACACACAAAACACACACAACACACACAACACACACAACACACACAACACATACACAACATACACAACACACACAATATACCCAACACACAACATACACAACTTACATAACACACACACAACACACACAACACACACAACATACACAACCCACACAAAATACACAACACACACACACAACACATACACAACACACACATCATACACAACACACACAACACATACAACACATACAAAACACACACACACAACACACACAACACACACAACACACACAACACACACAACACACACAACACACACAACACAAAACATACACAACACACACAACACAACACACAACACATAAAACACACACAACATACACAACACACACAACACACACAACACACACAACACTCACAAAACACACAACACACACAACATACCAAACACAAAACATACACAATACACAACACATACACAACACACGCAACATACACAACACACACACAACACATACAACACACAAAACACACACACAACACATACAACACATACACAACACACAACACACAACATACACAACACAGACAACATACACAATATACACAACACAGACAACATACACAACATACACAACACACACACAAAACAAACACAACACATACAACACATACACAACACACAACATACACAACACACACAACATATACAACACACACAACATACAATACACACACAACATACCCAACACACAACATACACAACACACACAAAACATACAACACACATAAAACACACACACACAACACACACAACACACGACACACACAACACACACAACACACACAACACACACAACATACACAACACACAACACACACAACATACACAACACACAACCAACACACACAACATACACAACACACACAACACACACAACACAAACAACACACACAACAAACACAACACACACAACACACACAATATACATAAAACACAACACATATACAACACACACAACACACACACACAACAAACAAAACATACACAACACACAACACACAACAAACACAACACACACAACATACACAACACACAACATACACAACACACAACATACACAACACACACAACATACACAACACACAACACACACAACATACACAACACACACCCAACACACACACAACATACACAACACACTCAACACAAACAACACACACAAAAAACACACACACACAGACAACACAGACAACACATACACAACACACAACATACACAACACATACAACACCCACAACATACCCAACACACAACATACACAACTTACACAACACACACACAACACATACACAACACACAACAAACACAACACACACAACATACACAACACACAACACACACAACACACAAACATAAACAACACACACAACACACACAACACACACAACACACACAACACACACAACATACACAACACACACACAAAACAAACACAACACATACAACACATACACAACACACAACATACACAACACACACAACACTCACACAACACACAACACATACAACACACACAACACACACAACACACACAACACACACAACACACACAACATACCCAACACACAGAACATACACAACATATACAACACACACACAACACACACAACACATACAACACATACAACACATACACAACACACAACATACACAACACACACTACATACCCAACACACAACATACAAAACT
>OZ023215.1:51820242-51832742 GCA_963995525.1 Escarpia spicata
ACAAAACACACAAAACACACAAAACACACAAAACACACAAAACACACAACACACACAACATACATAAAACACAACACATACACAACACACACAAAACACACACTGACAACACACACAACACACACACAACACACACAACACACACAACACACACAACACACACAACACACACAACACACACAACACACACAACACACACAACACATACAACACACACTCAACATACACAACACACAAAACATACCCAACACACAAAATACACAACATGCACAACATACACAACATACATATCATACAAAACATACACAACATACACAACAAACAACATACAAAACACACAAAGCACCAAAAACACACACAACACATACACAACACACACTCAACATACACAACATACACAACACACACAACACACACAACACACACAACACACAAAACATACCCAACACACAAAATACACAACATACACAACATACACAACATACACAACATACACAACACACAACATACAAAACACACAAAACACACAAAACACACACAACACATACACAACACACACAACATACACAACACACACAACATACACAACACACACAACACACACAACACACACAACACACAACACATACACAACACAAAACACACAACATACACAACACACAACACATACACAACACAAAACACATACACAACCCAAAACACACACACAACTCACACAACACACACAATATACAATACACACACAACATACCGAACACACAACATACACAACACACACAACACCTACAACACACGCAAAACACACACACACAACACACACAACATACACATCTCACAACACATACACAACACAAAGCACACACAACACGCACAACACGCACAACACGCAACACACGCAACACACGCAACACACGCAACACACGCAAAACACACAAAACACACAAAACACATAAAACACACACGACACATACACAACACACACCATACACAACACACACACACACACACACAACATACAACACACACACACACACACACACACACACACACACAACATACCCAACACACAACATTCACAACGAGTGAAAAGAACCAAACTTGTCAGACAAACGAAACACCAAACACTTAGATCAACGAGTGATAAGAAACAAACTTGTCTGACAAACGAAACACAGAACAATTAGATCAACAATTGACAAGAACCAAACTTGTCGCACAAACGAAACACCAAACTTAACAGATTACTGCGTCAAATTCCACCAAAACGAGGCAAATAGACGGTTTATCGCGTGAGATTCCATCAATTTGACGGAATTCCATCACAATAGACGTGTTACCGCGTGAGATTCCATCAATTTGACGGATTCCACCATATAACACGTCGAATTGCCTGAAAGTGGAGGGGTTTGATGCGATAACCCGTCTATTTGCTCCCTTTTGATGGAATCTCACGTGATAAACCGTCTATTCTGATGGAATTCCGTCAAATTGATGGAATCTCATGCGGTAACCGTATTTCGTGTTTTGGATATGTTGTGTATTTTGTGTGTTGGGTATGTTGTGTGTGTGTGTGTTGTATGTGTTGTGTGTGTGTTGTGTGTTGTGTATGTTGTGTGTTGTGTGTACGTGTTGTGTGTGTTGTGTGTGTTGTGTATGTGTTGTGTGTTGTCTATTCTGTATGTTGTTTGTGTTGTGTATGTGTTGTGTGTTGTGTATGTTGTGTGTTGGGTATGTTGTGTGTGTTGTGTGTGTTGTGTGTGTTGTGTGTGTTGTGTGTGTTGTGTGTGTTGTGTTTGTGTTGTGTAAGTTGTGTATGTTGTGTGTTGGGTAAGTTGTGTGTGTTGTGTGTTGCGTATGTTGTGTGTTGTGTATGTGTTGTACGTGTTGTGTGTGTTTTGTGTTTGTTGTATGTGTTGTGTGTGTGTTTTGTATGTTGTGTGTGTTGTATATGTGTTGTGTGTAGTGTGTTGTGTATGTTGTGTGTTGTGTGTGTTGTGTGTTGGGTATGTTGTGTGTGTTGTGTGTGTTCTGTATGTTGTGTGTGTTGTATGTGTTGAGTGTTGTTTGTGTACGTTGTGTAAGTTGTGTGTTGGGTATGTTGTGTGTGTTGTGTGTGTGTTGTGTATGTTGTGTATGTTGTGTATGTTGTGTATGTTGTGTATGTTGTGTATGTTGTGTATGTTGTGTATGTTGTGTATGTTGTGTGTGTTGTATGTGTTTTATGTTGTGTGTGTGTTGTGTGTGTTGTGTGTGTTGTGTGTGTTGTGTGTGTTGTGTATGTTTTGTGTTGTGTATGTGTTGTATGTGTGTTTTGTGTGTGTTGCGTATGTTGTCCATGTTGTGTAGGTTGTGTATGTTGTGTGTTGGGTATGTTGTGTGTTGTGTGTTGTGTGTGTTGTGTGTGTTGTGTGTGTTGTGTGTTGTGTGTTATGTGTGTTGTGTGTTGGGTATGTTGTGTGTGTTGTGTGTGTTGTGTGTGTTGTGTGTGTTGTGTATGTTGTGTGTGTTGTGTATGTTGTGTATGTTGTGTATGTTGTGTCTTGGGTATGTTGTGTTTGTTGTGTGTGTGTGTGTTGTATGTGTTGTGTGTTGTGTGTATGTTGTGTGTGTGTTGTGAATGTTGTGTGTGTTGTGTGTGTTGTGTATGCTGTGTGTTGTGTGTGTTGTGTGTATGTGTTGTGTGTGTTGTGTGTGTTGTGTATGTGTTGTATGTTGTGTATTGTGTATGTTGTGTGTGTTGTGTATGTGTTGTGTGTTGTGTATGTTGTGTGTTGTGTCTTGCGTATTTTGTGTGTTGTGTGTTATGTTTTGTAAGTTGTGTGTTGGGTAAGTTGTGTGTGTTGTGTGTGTTGCGTATGTTGTGTGTTGTGTATGTGTTGTACGAGTTGTGTGTGTTTTGTGTTTGTTGTATGTGTTGTGTGTGTTTTGTATGTTGTGTGTGTTGTATGTGTTGTGTGTTGTGTGTAGGGTGTTGTGTGTTGTGTATGTTGTGTGTTGTGTGTTGTGTGTGTTGTGTGTTGGGTATGTTGTGTGTGTTGTGTGTGTTCTCTATTTTGTGTATGTTGTGTGTGTTGTATGTGTTGAGTGTTGTGTGTATGTGTTGCTGCAGAACATGAAGTAGGGCATTCAAGAAAATTCGTCATGAATAATTTATTGTGAATTTCCTAATATGCACTTTGATTTCTTAGGTTATGGTCATGAATGGTATCAGTTCGTAGAAACATTGAAGACATGCTGTCTGGGAGTTGTTTATTCATTGCTTTATGCATAAAGAGACCTAACTGATGTTTGTACAGATCTTCCAATTTTAATATTTTTAACTTTGAGAATAGTGGATTTGGGTGTACAATATGGTGTGATAATGTGATTATCCGTATAGCTTTCTTTTGTAGTACTTTTAATTTGCTTAAGTGTGTGCTATACGTATTTGCCCATAATATAGTACAATACTGCATATGTGATGAGACTAGTGAGGAGTAAATAGTGTTCATAATGTAGATAGGAAGAAAGTGTTTTAGTTTGTTTAGCATTCCTACATTCTGTGCTATTTTTGTTGACACTTTGTCAATATGTATCTTCCAATCAAGGTGTTCATGTATAGTTATTCCTATAAATTTTGTGCATTTAATATGTTTTATTTTGCTTCCATCTACTTTTATTTCAGCTTTGTCAATGTTGTATTTCTTCCCGTTTGGTGTGAATATAATTTTTTTTTAAATTTGGTGTTTAGCGAAAGCTTATTTGTGTGAAACCACTTAGAAATGTTTTGTAATTGTACATTTATTTCTTCAATAAGAGTGTCAAAGCATGTGTGTGCATGGAAGAGAATTGTGTCATCTGCAAAACGTATAGGCTTTAAGATTTCTGATACATGTTCAATGTCATTTACATATATATAGAATGAAGAGTAATGAACCTAATGTGTTTGCAATAACCGTCTTGTTTGTTAAAATTCCGTCATTATATATAAAGGATTTAGGGAAAATTTTCTTTTCGCTTGTTCTAGACAGAGTATGACTTATTCTTTCACATGTTGTTTATGTTATTTTTGTTCTTGTTAAAACACGATTCATAATGCAGTTGTCTGGCTGTTCATATCCCTTTTAAGTATGCTTTATAAGATAACAGGTTAGTCCGAATTGTTGATTGTTCTGGTGAATCAAGCAAAGTCAATTTTAGCTACTTGTATCTGTAACATATTGATTTGAGCGGGCCAAGTGTAATCCGTGTTGATTTTTTGTGTTTATATTTTTTTAACTTAACTATTTTATATGGCATGTGTTTGTTTTTTGTGCATTCGATTGATTCCTATAAAATGTCATAATTTATGTTTGGGTCAGCAGATGGCGATTGATTAAGTTTATTATAAACGTGTGTTGAAGTGATTTCGTTTATGAATTTGAAATTGCTTCTTGATTTTGTAAATTAATTTATATATATATTTAGGTGGCAGTTCTATATGGGGAACTGTGTTTAAATAGGTAAAGTATGGTTGATGGTCCGATAATTGTTTCGTTAGAATACCTGATTTCGGTATTATTGTAGGATCGGTTAATCTACAAAACAAGTTAACGTACAGAATGAATAGTTTGGGGGCCAAGATCGAACCTTGTGGGACACCACATGAAATATTGCGTACAGCAAAATTACATTTGTGAATGGACACATTGTGATATCCTTAAGGGCAATATTGTGAAAAAGGGAACTGCTATAATCAAGCCTACTAGTACCAAGTGCATTTGCAATAGTTTTTTTGTAACAGAAAGAGGCAAATACCAGAGAACTCTTCGTAAATCACGAATATGATAATAGAAACAGCCACAAGTTTGAGAAATATATGCCGTCTAAAAGTGAAATTATCGCAATAAATAACTGGCTAAGCCTATGAGTGCGAAAACAAACTTTTACATTTTCAAGAAACTGTTCTATCAGCATTTAACTTTAATTTCCTCTCAGTCATCCAAACGAGAATGTCATCAGATAATTTCTGAGCTGTTCTAGATTTAGCAAGATTCCCACCCAGAGGAATTAAATCTAGATGGCAGGTGGTCAAGGAAGAATTTTGGCTTATTGAGAGGCCAACCATTTTTGTATTCTGCCCTTCTGAGGTATGTGTCGATTTTATTTTTTAACATATTCACACTATTAGCACCCACACAATCAGCACATAATCTGTACCGTTTATTCACAGTCCTTTATGAAAACGAGAACTTTCTTATATATAATCTACGCTGTTCCTTTACTAATGTAACTGCATGTGCTCTAGTCCTTCGGCCTTTCTTAACTGAGAAAAAATATGTCTATCAATATTTTGATAACCATTCAATATTTTAGACACTTCTATCTGATCTCATCTCAAGTTCCTGGTCTCTAGTGTTGTTAAACCACACTCTTGTAGGCGTATTTCGTAACTAAGTTTAAGTATCGTTTTAGTCGCTCTACCCTGTACTCTTTCTAGCATATATATGTCCTCCTTGTGATATGTCTTCCACGCTAATATACAATATTCTAAATAAGGCCTAACTTTTGTTTTGTAAAGCGGTATTATTAGTTCTTTTTTCCTTATACGCTATATTTCGCCTAATTAATCCAAGGATTTTATTTCAATTTGAAGCTGCAATTCCGCACTGCTCAGAAACTTTCATATCAGCATTAATGGCTAGCCCTAAGTCCTTTTTTCTTTTACAGTAGTACTTAGTACAGTACCCTTCATTGTATATTGTACATCTTCGTTTCCATGTCCAATGTAGAGGCATTTGTATTTCCCAAAATTTAGCAACGTGTGCCACTTTTCAGACCATTTGATCAACCTGTCAAGATCTTCTTGTAAATGATATCCATCTCCATCACGTTTAATCCTTCTAAACATGTTTGTATCAGCCGCAAAGTTTGACATCTAGTTTGTTATATCATCGTAAAAAGCGTTGACATATATAAAGATTGATGTAGGTCCCAGTACTGATCCCCATAGTACCCCACTCAAAAGTGATTTCAAGTTTGAGACCTCCCCATCAACTACTTCCCGTTGTCTTATGTCAACCAGCCATTTTTCTATCCATTTTGTTATTACATTTCCTAAGCCACGGACCTTTAGTTTAAGCAGTAATCTTTGATGTGGCACTTTGTGGAAATCTTTATGAAAATCTAAGTAGATTGTATCTACTGGTGATCCCTCGTCTACCCAGTTAGTGATATCTTCCAAAAAACGTAACATATTTGTTAAACATGACGTCGCTTTTAAAAACCCATGTTGACATGGATTTATCAAGTAATGTTTAACAAGAAATTCCACTATGTGATCTTTAATTAGTCTTTCTATTAATTTGCAAATCACCGATGTTAAACTCTCTGCTCTGTAGTTATTTGACTTGTTTCTCAAAACTTTTATAAATAACGATATAATGTTTGTTTCTTTCCATTCTAAAGGAACCACTCCCTCTTCTAATGACAAGTTGAAAACTGTTGCAAGCGGTATGCTAATTTGTTCTACAGTTCTCAATAGTAGTTTGGGCAGAATCCCATCCACTCCGGGTGATGTATTATCCTTCATTGCCCTTAATTTCTTAACTGCCATTTCAGGGGGTTACAATTAACTGTCCTAAATAGTCTGATTCCGCCCCATTAAACTTAGCCTCTGGTACTGGCAGTGAATTAATATCTTCCCTGGTAAACACCGAACTAAAATACTCATTCTGTCATTGTACCATTAAGAATCCCTCTGATATTATATTTCCAGCACTATCTTCTAGAGGACCGACCATATAATGAACGTTCTGTTTGTTCCGAATATATGCGTAAAACTCTTGCTCTCATGTTTTATATTACAAACTAACTAATTTTTATTCGTACGTTTTCATTGGATTTCTAGTTTCAATTTTAGCTTGGTTAAGTGCTTCTTTATAAATGTTGTAGTCTTCATCATTTCCAGTACATCTATATGACTTCCACATCATTTGTTCGGACTTATTTTTTATAATGACTTCTTTCGATAAGTGTTTTTTTCTGCTTTTCCTTGTTTTTCAATGCAACAAATTTATCAATGATGCATTCAGTTTCACTTTTTAAGGTAGTGCAGCATTCTGTTGCTGTGTTATTCTTCAGTGTGTCATTCCAGTGTATCTTTTCTAAACATGTCCTCATGTTCTTATATCTTCCTTTGTGGAAATTTATCCTGTGCGGCGTTTTACTATTCCTTTCTGATTTTACTTTGATGATAAAATGTATCTGGTTGTGATCACTACTCCCCAGTGGCTCACATATATTGACATTGTCAACTAATTCATTATGTGAGGACGAAACTATGTCTAACACATTATCATCCCTGGTTGGTTCTAGCACATGTTGAGAAAGGAAACTATACAAGTAGCTATGTCTGTAGGCTCCGTCTGTAGGAGATAGGATCGTTTCTAACCTGTACCTATCGTTTACAGGACGATTCGGTGTTTTATGTATTCCGTTTTCAACGTCATCCAAGTTACTTGTACTCCTTTGAGACTGAGAGACCGCGGGTTCGAATCCTGTCCGGCGGTGTTGGGCAAGTTAGTTTTCTCTACACTGCTTCAGTTCACTCAGCTGTATGAATGAGTACCTGGCTGTAGACAGTGGTGGTTATTTGTGTACGCGTAGTGTACGCGCATTAATTGCAGCGTGGCTGAATGCTTCTCAGAGAAGTCGAGATGGTATTCGATTGAACATATCTGCCAGGGAGAAAAGTATAAAGAAATATTGATATCATGCAGTCAAACAAATAACTTATACAGAACATTTAAGAGAAACCCTACTGCAGAAAATGAAGTTACCTATAAATGCTATAAAAATAAACAGACTCATATTATCAGGCAGTCAAAGACAACATATTTTAAAGATACATTTGACCTATATAAAAACATTACAGAAAAACATAGAGTACCATAAATGAAGTTTTAAAATAAGACAAAAAGCCCATGGTAAACGATAAATGTATTACTTCTGATGGTACCCCCCCCGTACAGACAAAAAGAAAATTGCAGAATAGTTCAATAAATACTTTACCAATATTAGCCACTGCCTTAATGCTAAACTACTGAAAGCAGGGAATGTCCCAACACAATATATACACAATAATACTGCAAGTTTTTTCTGTACACCCACTGATCCTGTTGAAATAACTAATATTGTAAGATCAGTAAATTCATCCAAGTCAAATGGCGTTGATAATATTGATCCGTATATTGTGCAGCAAGTTATACCACACATTGCAAATCAACTTGCATACATTTTCAATAAGTAATTGCATACTGGCATTGTTCCAGACAAACTTAAAATAGCAAAAGTTATTCCACTGTAAAAAAATGAAAACCCTGAACTGATAAAAAATTACAGACCAATTTCAATCCTCCCATACTTCTCAAAAGTATTTGAACGTCTAATGTACACTAGGCTTTACAGCTTTTTAACCAAACATAATATATTATATACAAAAAGCAATATGGATTCATGAAAATTTATTCTACATATATGGCACTAATTGATTTGGTAAATAAAATATAATGTAACATTGACGACAAAAATATACACTATAGGTGTATTCCTGGACCTCTCTGAGGCATTCGACACGATAGACCATAACATCTTAATACAGAAACTCCAATGCTATGGTATAAGAGATACTGCGTCAAAAGCTACCTTCAGAATAGAAAACAGTATGTGTCATACAACAAAACTTAATCGGAATATAAGGAAATTTCTTTCGGAGTTCCGCAAGGATCAATATTAGGTTCATTACTCTTCATTCTATATATATGTAAATGACATTGAACATGTATCAGAAATCTTAAAGCCTATACGTTTTGCAGATGACACAATTCTCTTCCATGCACACACATGCTTTGACACTCTTATTGAAGAAATAAATGTACAATTACAAAACATTTCTAAGTGGTTTCACACAAATAAGCTTTCGCTAAACACCAAATTAAAAAAAAAATTATATTCACACCAAACGGGAAGAAATACAACATTGACAAAGCTGAAATAAAAGTAGATGGAAGCAAAATAAAACATATTAAATGCACAAAATTTATAGGAATAACTATACATGAACACCTTGATTGGAAGATACATATTGACAAAGTGTCAACAAAAATAGCACAGAATGTAGGAATGCTAAACAAACTAAAACACTTTCTTCCTATCTACATTATGAACACTATTTACTCCTCACTAGTCTCATCACATATGCAGTATTGTACTATATTATGGGCAAATACGTATAGCACACACTTAAGCAAATTAAAAGTACTACAAAAGAAAGCTATACGGATAATCACATTATCACACCATATTGTACACCCAAATCCACTATTCTCAAAGTTAAAAATATTAAAATTGGAAGATCTGTACAAACATCAGTTAGGTCTCTTTATGCATAAAGCAATGAATAAACAACTCCCAGACAGCATGTCTTCAATGTTTCTACGAACTGATACCATTCATGACCATAACCTAAGAAATCAAAGTGCATATTAGGAAATTCACAATAAATTATTCATGACGAATTTTCTTGAATGCCCTACTTCATGTTCTGCAGCAACACATACACACAACACTCAACACATACAACACACACAACATACACAAAATAGAGAACACACACAACACACACAACATACCCAACACACAACACACACAACACACAACACACAACATACACAACACACAACACCCTACACACAACACACAACACATACAACACACACAACATACAAAACACACACAACACATACAACAAACACAAAACACACACAACTCGTACAACACATACACAACACACAACATACGCAACACACACAACACACACAACTTACCCAACACACAACTTACAAAACATAACACACAACACACAAAATACGCAAGACACAACACACAACATACACAACACACAACACATACACAACACACACAACATACACAATACACAACATACAACACATACACAACACACACAACACACACAACACATACACACAACACACACAACACACACAACACACAGCATACACAACACACACAACACACACAACATTCACAACACACACACAACATACACACAACACACAACACATACAACACACACACACACAACAAACACAACATACCCAAGACACAACATACACAACATACACAACACACACAACATACACAACACACACAACACACACAACACACACAACACACACAACATACCCAACACACAACTCACACAACACACATAACACACAACACACAACACACACAACACACACAACACACACAACACACAACATACCCAACACACAACATACACAACCTACACAACATGGACAACATACGCAACACACACAAAACACACATACAACACATACACAACACAAAACATACACAACACACACAACACACACAACACACACAACACACACACAACATAAAACACATACAACACACACAACACACACAACATACACAACATACACAACATACACAACATACACAACATACACAACATACACAACATACACAACACACACACAACACACACAACATACCCAACACACAACTTACACAACGTACACAAACAACACTCAACACATACAACACACACAACATACAGAACACACACAACACACACAACATACCCAACACACAACACACACAACACACAACATACACAACACACTACACACAACACATATACAACACACACAACATACAAAACACACACACAACACATACAACAAACACAAAACACACACAACACGTACAACACATACACAACACACAACATACGCAACACACAACACACACAACTTACCCAACACACAACATACACAACTTACACAACACAAACACAACACACACAACACACACAACACACACAACACACACAACATACCCAACACACAACATACACAACACACAACACATACACAACACAAACAACATACAGAATAGACAACACACAACACATACACAACACACACAACACGTACACACAACACACAACATACACAACACACAACACACACACAACACATACAACACACACACACACAACATACCCAACACACAAAATACACAACATATCCAAAACACAAAATACGGTTACCGCATGAGATTCCATCAATTTGACGGAATTCCATCAGAATAGACGGTTTATCACGTGAGATTCCATCAAAAGGGAGCAAATAGACGGGTTATCGCATCAAACCCCTCCACTTTCAGGCAATTCGACGTGTTATATGGTGGAATCCGTCAAATTGATGGAATCTCACGCGGTAACACGTCTATTGTGATGGAATTCCGTCAAATTGATGGAATCTCACGCGATAAACCGTCTATTTGCCTCGTTTTGGTGGAATTTGACGCAGTAATCTGTTAAGTTTGGTGTTTCGTTTGTGCGACAAGTTTGGTTCTTGTCAATTGTTGATCTAATTGTTCTGTGTTTCGTTTGTCAGACAAGTTTGTTTCTTATCACTCGTTGATCTAAGTGTTTGGTGTTTCGTTTGTCTGACAAGTTTGGTTCTTTTCACTCGTTGTGAATGTTGTGTGTTGGGTATGTTGTGTGTGTGTGTGTGTGTGTGTGTGTTGTATGTTGTGTGTGTGTGTGTGTGTGTGTTGTGTATGGTGTGTGTTGTGTATGTGTCGTGTGTGTTTTATGTGTTTTGTGTGTTTTGTGTGTTTTGCGTGTGTTGCGTGTGTTGCGTGTGTTGCGTGTGTTGCGTGTTGTGCGTGTTGTGCGTGTTGTGTGTGCTTTGTGTTGTGTATGTGTTGTGAGATGTGTATGTTGTGTGTGTTGTGTGTGTGTTTTGCGTGTGTTGTAGGTGTTGTGTGTGTTGTGTATGTTGTGTGTTCGGTATGTTGTGTGTGTATTGTATATTGTGTGTGTTGTGTGAGTTGTGTGTGTGTTTTGGGTTGTGTATGTGTTTTGTGTTGTGTATGTGTTGTGTGTTGTGTATGTTGTGTGTTTTGTGTTGTGTATGTGTTGTGTGTTGTGTGTGTTGTGTGTGTTGTGTGTGTTGTGTGTGTTGTGTATGTTGTGTGTGTTGTGTATGTTGTGTGTGTTGTGTATGTGTTGTGTGTGTTTTGTGTGTTTTGTATGTTGTGTGTTGTGTATGTTGTGTATGTTGTGTATGTTGTGTATGTTGTGTATTTTGTGTGTTGGGTATGTTTTGTGTGTTGTGTGTGTTGTGTGTGTTGTGTATGTTGTGTATGTTGAGTGTGTGTTGTGTATGTGTTGTGTGTGTTTTTGGTGCTTTGTGTGTTTTGTATGTTGTTTGTTGTGTATGTTGTGTATGTTTTGTATGATATGTATGTTGTGTATGTTGTGCATGTTGTGTATTTTGTGTGTTGGGTATGTTTTGTGTGTTGTGTATGTTGAGTGTGTGTTGTATGTGTTGTGTGTGTTGTGTGTGTTGTGTGTGTTGTGTGTGTTGTGTGTGTTGTGTGTGTTGTGTGTGTTGTGTGTGTTGTGTGTGTTGTGTGTG
>OZ023215.1:51835242-51887742 GCA_963995525.1 Escarpia spicata
AGCATTCATTACGAGCTGATACCGGTTGTTAGTAGCGTCAGTTTTGTAGTGTGCTGAAAAAATTATATGTTATGTGACAATACCCGGCTTTTCTTCCAACACACAGAGCATTCATTATGAGTTTATACCGGTTTATACCGGTTAATAGCGTCAGTTTTGTAGTGTGCTGAAAATATTACCAAAGAAACTTATAGAATGACATTTTACAGGGGAATTGACCATAACGTTACATGATGGAATTATATTCAAGCGCGAAAGCTAAAAAAAAGGCCAACCAAAGCGCTTCCTGTTTAAAATGACCAAAGAAACTTCTAGAATGACATTTTACAGGGGAATTTTCCACTCGCTGTAACACAACGTCACTGACCATAACATCACATGATAGACTTATATTCAAGTGCACAAGTTCAAAACGATGGCTAATCAAATCACTACCTCTATAACCAACTCACCTCGCGCACAAAATTACGGCGCGTAGCAGTTTGATGACGTCATACAGGGTGCGCACGTTCGCGCTCGCAATAAACAAACATGTCCAGACACGTCTCGAGTACGGGTTTTATAAAAGACACGAATTTAGGGATGGTCGCTCTGTTCGAAAAAAACGAGGCTATAGGTTCTGATATAAAATGGTCCTATATGTAATCTACATTTCGTATACATTACTTCAGATAAAAGACCTACGTTGAATTGATAATCCTTTTATTATTATAAATTACGCCTTATTATAACACCACATTTTCGACATGTCATCGTCAACCAAATAAGGGCTCGATCCGTTGGCGGAGCATCGGCCTCCGGGTCAAGCAATCTCGTGTGTGACATATTCACATGTTGTTCGGTATATTTTATTTTAAAAAAGTGGTCTCATACCTTTACGATAATAGCTCCTATCCTTTAACATGGATAACAAATTCCCTATCCCTTAACACGGGGTAAAAATTCAAAATTTCGTCGTATACGTTTACGATAATAGTTCCTATGCTTTAACATGGTGAAAATTCACTATCCTTTAACACGGGGAAAATTCAAAAAGTGGTCGCATACCTTTACGATAATAGCTCCTATGCTTTAACATGGTGAAAATTCATTATCCTTTAACACGGGCGCACACTGGAGCAAATCCCTATCCTTTAATATGTGGACAACCTCCTATCTTTTTAACATGGGACCGGAACTACTTTTCCAAGCTCATTTGCATAACTAGCCACGCCCACAATTGCAAATGAGGGGAGCTCATTTGCATACCATGATCTCTCGACACTTGGAGCGCCCTGGAGGAAATCCCTATCTTTTAACATGGGCTTTCCTCCAGGGCGCTCCAGCGTAACTCGTACTTAACCTACTTTACTACTGACTATGCATCTAAAAAAGTTTATAAAAACTAACCATTAGCAACTACAATCTAGAATATTATGCCAGCAGTTTGCTAAAACATTTTGTTGAATATACATAATTTAAATTGCACGGACAGCGCCACTGTGATAGAAAACCCGTCTTCACCAATGGCTATTCTTCATAATTCACTAGACGCCAAACTAAGAATACTACTCTCGTTTGTGTCGCTAAATTTGCTATTGCGTTTGACCTATTAAATATGTTACAGCCGTCTGGTGCATTGTATGGTTGTATAAAAGTTGTTTCAATTATTGTAGTAACTCTGAATCGAAGGGAACACGAGAAACCAACCTATTCATATACAAGTGTATGAAACATGGGCATTCGACGGGTCACCGCAGCATCACGGTCAAAGAAGCTCTAGGTGTTTATTGGTCAAGCATCAGGAACTGCCATCGGGAACTGTGAGATTCCAACAGAACCTCCAAATAGATGTTGAGAGAGAGTGTGTGAGTGTGTGTGTGTGTGTGTGTGTGTGTGTGTGTGTGTGTGTGTGTGTGTGTGTGTGTGTGTGTGTGTGTGTGTGTCCATGAGCGTGCGTCTGCGATTGTGTGTGTATGTGTGTGTGTATGTGTGTGTGTGTATGTGTGTGTGTGCGTGTGTGCGTGTTTGCGTGCGTGCGTGCGTGAGTGCGTGCGCGCGCGTGTGTGAGAGAGAGACAGAGTGAGCGAGAGAGAGAGATATATATATAGGAAGAGGAGGAGGAGGAGGAGGAGGAGGATGCAATGTATTGCGATTGTTTCGAGGATCGGTGATCAGACGGGGACGTTTTTGTAACTTCGCCACTCGTGTTCCGGATGACTTAGATCACACAGAAGCGTGTTGCCAATACTAATAATAACCCAGGATTGGATTTATGTGGTAAACATCATAACAAATACAACATTTTTAATTCTAACAATATGTTCAATTGTCGCTTGCGTTCAATTACTGCAATTAAATAGGCATACGAATGAATTTTACAGAGAACCAAATGCATAAATACCAGTTGTTTGTTTAGTGCAAATGGTGCACATGTTTTTCATCAAAAGAATTATTTACATGAGCTGAAGTCATAAGTCTGCGTGTCCGTATGTTGCAGATCTACGGAGTAACCATCTTCCTACGTCATGATGGCAGCGCTGCTGTTGGTACTCGCCATGTTTGGCGGTCATGTTTTGGGGAACAAATCGCCGCGCGTGCACTGTCCACTCATGTGCCTATGTACCGGAAATTTCACAAATGTAGCGGTGGTTTGTAGAAGCTACCTGACTGACACACCGCGCTTTCCCATCGGTACAAGAATGATAAGAATGTATCAAAACAACATCACTCGCATACATTCCGGTGCATTTTCGGGACTTCACCAATTGACGATGATGCGCATAGTCAAGAATAACATCCGATCAATTGATAAGAGAACATTTGAAGGATTGGCTTCGCTGGAGACTTTACATTTGTGTGAAAGCCGTTTATCGTCTTTTGAAAGTGGATTATTTAGATTTTTCACCAATCTGACGAGTCTTACCATGAGCCTGGAGCTAGACTTACCACAAACAGATATATGCTTTTTGAAGCATCTGCATGTATTAAACCTGGCGCTGTTTTATTTCCCTATGGCGATATTCCATCCGTGTTTTAAAGAACTAGCCACTCTGAGAACGTTATCACTGAGCTTCATGAAATTGGAACACAGTAATATATCTCGTGCGACCTTTTTGCCCTTCCAGGCTTCCCTGACATGTCTGGAGATCACGAATTGCCGACTGCGTCGTTTGCCTGTTGACATGTTCAATGACTTGGCCAAGCTAGCCATGCTTGATCTGAGTCAGAACGCTATAACTTCTCTGCCGAACGATATATTCGTGAGTCTTACGCATTTGATCCAACTAACTATCTCAGGCAACAAATTGAAAGTCATCTCACATGAGGTACTGCGGCCTTTGCAGTACTTGGTAAATTTGTACATCGGGGGGAACTCTCACTTACACTTGACGCTTGGAGAGGAATTTCTCAACATGACTAGGCTCGTGCGCCTAGGACTTAGTGGCATTAAACTGACGTCACTTAATAATGAAACTTTTCATCAATTACGCCACTCTCCTCTCGTCGAGGTATACATGAAAGGATGTCATCTACAGACCATCAACAAGGGCGCTTTCAGACCGTTGCGCAACCTTACTATGTTATTGCTTGACGAGAACCAGTTGAACGCCTCTGTCCTGCATGATGCCTTTTATGGCCTGCAGGGGGCACCAGTGCATGAACTGCATCTTTCGGATGTAAACCTGCAGGACTTATCACCAACGTTATTTCTTGCTCTGAATCACAGCGACATCACGCGTGTTACTTTGAAACACTCCCGCATTACGTCCATCAAGAGAGGCGTACTATGCAATCTACGGCAAGTAACCATGCTCGATATGCGCGATAACAAGATTACGACGATCGATGATCACTCGTTCGACGATCTTTTTAGGCTGTCCGAATTAAACCTTCAAAAGAACAGCATTGTTGAGCTGAAGTCGGCCACGCGACTGGGCATCTCATCGGGGCTCTCTGTTCTCAGATTAGATAATAATTCGATTAAAAAAATCACCCAGGAATCGCTAATCGGCTACAGCAATTTGACGTTCCTGTACCTGAATGGTAACAACATCGGAACGATCAGTAAAAATGCATTTACCCAGACACCTCGTTTAGATGTACTACACCTATCAAGAAACAAGATCGGATACCTTCGTCCGGGCACGTTTGATACACTGCCAGATTTGCGAATTCTCCTGTTGGATCGCAACACCATCCAGATAAACGACCCATCGATATTTCAGGTTGGTCAGATTAATTTAAGGACGCAACTTTTGTAAGAAAGGTTGTCCTATAAAATTAATGCGTTCGACTGTGTTGACATGTTTGACAGATATCACCCGGAGTGTGAGCAATGCAACGGTTTGTACGCGCATATGCTTGTCTTATACATGACATACAGGTGTAGAATATTTTATGAAAAATTTGATATTATAAATAATTATATATATATATATATCTGTATATATATAGGCAAAAGTTTTGTTTTGGCAAAATGGACAAATCAAACCGAAAAATGAAAATGTTGTCTAACCCTAACAGTTCTTTTGTTTTCCGATAGCTAGCGTGGTATACTTCATGTGCCTAACATAGTGTGAACACCACTTCAACCTTTTTGTGTAGCGTCAGCCGGAAAATCATGTATGTTTTAACACATTTTAGTGATGTTTATTATGACACCTGCCACCTTTTGGTAACAAGGTACACTGTTTCGTTGTGAAAACACTTAAAATGAAAGTTTCTAATGATATCTGGATGCTACCAGTAATATTACCTTTGGAAAAAAACATACAACCGAACGGGGTTATTCTCGCTTCTTTCATTACTACTGCTCAACTCCAAAATGATAGCATGTTTTCTGCATGACACGTTTTCATATTTTACACAAACTATACCAAACGTCATTCGCTATATATTTTAATGGATATCAAAAAGCACCAGAACTTACCATATGTCTTTCTTGGTGTATATGCAAGACAAGCATGCAATGTCAATATCATTGTTTAATATTTATGAAAACAATGGTTACATTTTAGAATGTTCCATTTGGATGTCGTAACAAACAAGCATATTCTTACTTTCAACATTACCAACATCTTTATAAAACACGTTTTCGCCTTCTAAATGGCATTATATCACCAAATGATCGTCAACCGTGTGATTTGGCGGAATGTTTTGTAGGTTAGTTTAACATCAGCACTGGGCTTCTAATGGTGTGGAAGTCAACAACAAATGCTTCATGATTTCTCCATAATCTTAATTTATAGGTCATATGATAGCGTGACGTGTTGGTGAAAGAAATCATCAGCACTCTGAATGGTACGGAAGCATATTGATGCCACCAGAATAAAACTTTCTATCTCGTAATTACGAGATATTATCTCGTAATTACTAGATACCTATCTCGTACTTACGAGATAGTAGTGAACTTGAAATGGAACGCTTTTTCAACCAATCAAATGCGGAGCAAGTAATAATTGTACGGCCTCCACTTAATTATATCAACCGTACACGTGCAGGTAGCGGGGGATCTATCAGAACTGGTGTTGGATGCCGTGGATCGTGACGTTGCGGCTGCTATGTACTTCCACATAGGGTTAAGTTACAAGGACATTCACGGTGGTCTGGCCATCAACCATCTCATATAGGTGAGCAATAGAACCACCTAACAGACCGATTTAAATTACCCCCACCAGACACACCAACATTTTATATCATTGGAAAGCCCTGTTGTTGCCAAGTGGTGCAGTAAGCGTGAATCTAAGGTCAACCAAGTTCACCATCAAACGATCAATTTTAGAAATTGGACCCTTCCGAAAACTTCTTAATATTACAATGGCTATTTAGCTAGTTTATTTAACTAGAAAATGGCCATGTCATATATTCTTGGAAAGCGCATTGTCTCACCTTCAAAATAGTGTACGACATGATGCTGCATCCAGGAATGACAAGAGTGACGACATGGTCAAACGAGGTTACCCATCAAATGACGAATATTCGAAAGTTTACAATGCCGCGAACATCAAAAAGTTACACTGACTGTGTTTCTTCTTCACGACTACAGACAAATCATATATTGTATGAAAGTACAATTCCCCCAGTTTGTGTGGAGCGGCGTTCAAACTTGGTCACCGACAATTGATGAATGTTAGCAATTGCGTCATCCCGCAAGCTTTATAAAATATTAGTGGTTGTGGAGCTACGTTTCCTACTTACTGATATCCATTTCATTCTCCGTTGGAAAGCTTAATGTCTTCCCGTTACAATGAGGTATAACGTATAGCTATTAAATGGAGCATTATGTGTGTAGTGAATGTCAAACAAGGTCACTATCAAATGGTGACTGTTCAAAATTGTACCATTCCACAATCGGTGTAGGCCTAGGTTTACAATGGTTGCATATTTATTTGCCTAAATGCGCAATACCTCTTCATATACCATTGTATACCGTATTGTATCTTCGTCACAATGAGGTATGACACGGAGCTATCAACTGGTGCTGTATGTGTGGAGCGAAGGTTGAACAAGGTCACTGTCAAATGATGAATTTTCGAAATTGTGCTATTCTGCAAATGTTAAGACAAATTGTTCTAAAAATTGCTGTGAAGTCAAACGATGAAAAGAATAATTATTAAAGTGTTAGAATATCAATATATATATATATATATATATATATATATATATATATATATATATGTGTGTGTGTGTGTGTGTGTGTGTGTGTGTGTGTGTGTGTGTTCGCGATATCTTTTTAAAATTGCACAATCTACGAAGCATAATAACTACGACCTGATCCACGTACATGCTATACAAAATCTCGCTATCGGGGGCTAGTTTTCTCCTATTTGTGCTCAAGTTAGTCTTGGGTTGGTAAGTTTAATTTTGACTAATCGTAATCTTAATTAACAAGTCTTATAAAGAAACAGTTATTTCCACAATAAGTGCCTGCATAAAATAATAACATGCAACAATGCATGTCATGTAACAACGTAATTATTGAATAAATCAACCTTTATCATTGACAGCCGTGAGCGATAATAGCAATGTCGCTAAGTGTGAAGAATTGGGACAAACGCATCTTTGTTGAATACGTGGCATCCTGGCTATAATTCTATCATAAATGTACAGACACATTTAAAAATCGTAAATTATCATCTAATTTAACTGTAGTGCGAATTCCCTTTCAACCCATTGTACGTCATGTTTGTCTTCATTCAAAAAAATGAGGCAGAGTGCCTGACGTTACTAATTTTATTTCAACAGGACTGAACATTTACAATGGAGTCTAGCCCCACAAAATTAACGAGAAAGAGAAGACGTCTCTCAATTAACTTCTCAAAATGCGTCATTTGTCAGGAATTTTTGAACAATTTAAAACTGTAACAAACAACATGTACTAGGCAGAAATCATTGTTGGATGCAGCGGAAACAAGGAGAGATGGCCTATATCACCGTCTAATAGATGCATTGCCTAGCCTTAAAGATAAACCACATATACTATACCACAGAAGTTTCTTCAAAACGTACACCAGCAAGTCAAATTTTGATCACACTAGGCTATTGTCCAAACAAGAAACAACAAATGACCCTGATTCTCAACAATCAGTATCACGTATACCTAGTGTGGCAACGAGAAAGGCACTGGTTCGACAGATTGGTCTGTCTGTATTGTGTGTTCAAAGAAATCACGCAGTAAAGACAAAGGTTGCATCAATTTGAAACATCTGAACGGGCAACCAGCCTTAAGAAGGCTGCATGTCAAAGAGGAGACGAGAAAATGATACGCGCAGTATCGGAGGAGGACTTGATAACTAAGGATGCCGTTTACCACTCAACATGTCTTTCATCCTACTTGAGTATAACAAATCTTAAAGCAAATACACCGTCGTCAACTGTTACAATACAGTGTCCTTATGACACTGCATTCTACAGTTTGATTCAAGAGATAGTTTCAATGGGATCTGGAGCGACATGGGTATAGGGAAAACAGTCATCAGAGATGCAAAGGGAAGCAGTGGTATAGTCGGACTGACTAGGAAGAAGCCAGCACTCATCAGGTGGACATTAACGAGGCACATCGTGAGTGAATATGCTAAAGCAATACGAGAAAGGAGTGGTTTGTCCACAAGTACTGAAGACAAGGATCACAAAGAAGTACTGGCATCCACACTGAAGAGGAATGAAGAGCATGTGAGACCTCTGACCAAGCATGCTGTTAACAACATGACCAATCCGTTCGAGCCTGAATCTCACCCAGGTGTACATATCAACTTATCTATGGGGCTGCATGCAACAGTGGACGTGCAACATTCGCTCCTCAACATCGTAGGTGCTTGGGAGGAGAAGCTGGAGAGATTTGTGCATGGCGCACTTGAATCAGGTGAAACATGCAGCGTCTATAGCCCCATCATCAAGTCAGGCCTGAAAACATTTGCTGACATGGCGAAAAAGACCAAGTTCAAGTGTGGCAAGGGAGGTGTTGTAACAGCAGCTGTTAGTCCAGTGATTGTTTTCCGCAGAGCCCTGTCGTCGGCGAGGTGCAGAGATGATGTTTTTATGGCCACCGTTCTCGGCCACCCGATAGGGCTTGTACCGATGGCCATTTTGCATACTGATTGTACAATGCGGAAAACTAACAAAGCGGAACCGGGCCATCAACTAGAAGCTCAAGGCGAGAGAGTATCTGAACTACCACAAAACATCACTGTAACCACAGTGTATATTAGGGATGCCATCGCTGTCATTCAAATGATGGCGGGGGACCAATTCAATTCATTTGATGCATTAGCGGTAGCATACTTCAGGTAACTTTTTCAGAGAGCTGACACAGTTGTGGAAGTGTTTTATAGATATGATGACGATAACTCTGTGAAAACTGCTGAACGGGACCGCCGCGCAGGATCAACATCTGCTTGCAAGTAGTACCAGCTAGGTGATTAGTGAGCGTCCAGTACGTCCATGGAAAAGATTCTTCAATGTTCCATCCATCAAGCAATCACTAGTGATCTTTCTTTGTGAATATGTGGTCAGTTGTGCATCCCAGTGGCTGGAAGCACACACAGCGTGTACACTCCTGGTTGTTGAAGGCATCACCATTGGTGAGGTAGTGAAATCCATCAGTAGTCGAGGTGTAGAAGAAGACGGACACTTTGCCAGTACACAAGAAGAAGCTGACACCAGGATGGTTCTGCATGCTGGTTTTGCTGATGCAGACTTCGGAGCACGTGGTGTTCTAGGAACTATACTAATTAAGTCACCAGACACAGATGTCTTAGTGCTTGTTGCATACTACGTTACTGCACGTGTGCGGTTGATATAATTAAGTGGAGGCCGTATAATTTATTACTTGCTCCGCTTTTGATTGGTTGAAAAAGCGTTCCATTTCCGGTTCTCTACTATCGAGATAGTATCGCGTAATTACGAGATAGAAAGTTATATTCTGGTGGCACCAATAGGCTTCCTGGCGTGATATACTGTATGTGTTATTCTTGATGGGTAGAGTCATATTGCCACTTTAGCCAAAATCAGAGGTGTAAGAAATGGGAAAACACAAAAGACACGCATTTTTGGGGTACTCCTAATGTGTTGACCGTTGAAGTAGACTGAGCTAACATCTTACAGATATTTATACTTCATTTGTGCACTTAAGATATGGCTGTACGGTCATTTTTGTGGCGTCTACAGCATATCAAAGTCCGAAGACACACTTTTTAAAAGTTTGCCAAACACCTTTTGCCCCTATATATATATATATACGTGTGTGTGTGTGTGTGTTTATATATATATATATATATATATACAAATATATAGTAACATAAATAAAATTGACAGCTCTCTGGGGAGAGCGGGCTATATGTAAGTGAAAAATGGTTGGATTCTCAATAAACCAAAGGTTTCCTTGTCCGCATGCCTTATTAAATATTGTTAACTATATATATATATTTAACAAGATTTAATAAGATTGCCTTCCTGAACACACACACACACACACACACACACACACACACACACACACACACACACACACACACACACACACACACACACACACACACACACACACACACACACACACACACACACACACACACACACACACACACACACACACACACACACACACACACACACACACACACACACACACACACACACACACACACACACACACACACACACACACACACATACACACATATATATATATTTAAAAAGAGTTAATAAGATTGCCTTCCAGAGCTATAAGCTTCAGACGGCATGCGGACAAGGACGCCTTTGACTTATCGAGAGTCCATCCATTTTCCACCTACGTATAGCCTGTCTTCCCCAGATAGCAGTTTTATTTTTGAACATATTCACGTTGCTAGCATTAACACAATCATCAGATATTTATTTCAGTCACTTATTGTCCTCTGAGAGAATTACTATTTTCTCACGTCTAACCTACACTGTTCTTTGACTAATGCCACATTGTGCAACCTGGTTATACTGACTTCTTTAAATTTGAAGAAATTGTTTCTATCAAAATCTTCATAACCATTCAATATTTAAAAAAAACACTTTTATTTGGTCTCCTCTTAATCTCCTAGTCTTTAATGTTGTCAACCCACATTCTAATAGACGTCTTTCATATCTAAGATCTTTAAGTTCAGGAATCAGCTTAGTTGCACTTCGTGGACTCTTTCAAGCTTATCTGTGTCCTCCTTACGATATGGCCTCCATGCATGTATGCAATATTCCAAATGAGGTATAACTATTGCTTTGTACAGTGGAGCAATCAGCTGTTACTCTCCTTATACGTGATATTTCTTCTAATTAGCCCTAGTATCTGGTTACCCTTTGAAGCAGCAATTCCACATTTTCTTAAACTTTCTTGTCAGCACAAACTGTCACTCCTAAATCCTTTTTTTAACAGTTTTACCTAATATAGCATTTATATTTCTCAAAATTTAATTACATTTTTCAGACCATTTGACTAATTTGGACAGACCATCATGTAGCGTGTGTTGATCTGCATATGTTATAACTCTTTTGAACACTTTTTATCATCTGCGAACTTCAAGTACTGTCTTACTCCTCGATCCCTTATTATTAATGGCGTAATGTTTGCTTCTTTCCATTCCAGTGGAACGATTCCCTCTAAGTGACAAGATAAAGAATATATAAGTGGTGTACTGATTTGGTCTACAATTTCCTTAAGCAGTTTTGGTGGTATCCCGTCAACTCCAGGTGATTTTGTTTTCTTTCACATTCTCAATTTTCCTAGATATAATTTCAGGAGTAACAAACAACTGCCCTAAATTATCCGATTCATCCCCCTCAAATTTGGTAACTGGTACTGGCAGTGAACTCATATATTCTGTGGTAAACACTGAGCTGAAATACTCATTCAGGGCCTCTGCTGTCTGAAACCCATAAGATATTACGTATCCTGCACTGTTTTCAAGTGGTCCCACTTTATCTCGACCTTCTGTTTACTACGTACATCAACATAGAAACTTTTGCAGTCATTTTTTTATATCATTTGCATTCGCTGTTTTCTAGTGGTCCCACCCAACGGCGTATCCAGTATTTTTCATTGGGAGGGCAAAAACGGGCACACTAACAGAGCTGACAACAGCCGTGCGACTGTTGAGGGGGGCAGCTGCCATCATTGTAGCGGGGCGACCGCCCCCTCGCCACCCCTCTAAATACGCCAGTGGTCCCACCTTATCTCGAACCTTCTGTTTACTTCTTACATAAGCGTAGAAACTCTTGCTATAATTTTTTTTTATAATTCGCCAATTTGTTCTCAAAAGTTCGTTTAGATTGTCTAAGTTCGGCTGTATCTATGCTAAGGGCCTCTTTGTAGTTGTTGTATTCTTCTATATTTCCAGTGTCGCTACAAACTCTCCACATAATTGGTTTGTAAGCAGTCTTATGGATAGTCTCCTTTGAAAGGTGTTTCTTCCTTGACCGTTTCCATAGCTTTTTCAGGGGAACAAATCTTTCAATAATGCCATCAATCTCATCTTTCAAAACGGTTCAACATTCTGTTGCTGCCTTGTTCTTCATTGAGGTAGTCCGGTGTAAGTGTACTAAATATGTTCTCATCTGTTTATAGTTGTCTTTGTTGAACTTTCTCCTCCGTTGCTTTTTACAATTGTTCCCTGATTGTACTTTTATATTAAAGTGGATCTGGTTATGATCACTAGATCCCAGTGGTTCATATAAGTTCACATTATCAACTAATTCCCTCCGGTTGGTTCAAAAACATGGTGACTAAGAAAACAGACCTATATTACAAGCAGAAACTATTGGACATCACATCAACCACTCTCTAGTGATTTCCACTTAATATGTCCATGGTTAAAATCACACATTATACCCCATTCCCCTTTACTCATCTCCTTTGTAGCATTGTGCAATTTTTCATCATCCTCGTGTCGTATGCTAGGACAATGATAAACTAGTCCTATTGTTAATGTTGACGTTCTGGTAACTATGTTGCACCAAATAGCTTCCACGTAATCTGCTTTACTTTTCAATCGTACTTCACACGCGAGTATAGATTCTTTAAAACTTTGAATGACCCCGACTCCCCTTCTCTCTCGTCTGTCCTTTCTAAATATGACATAACCTGACAGAGCTAGTTCAGCATCTACCATGTCTTTGTGTGCCTATGATTATGTGATGACTATGACATCTGGGTCAGTATCTGCTACCATGATTCATAAATCGCTTCTCTTATTTACTATGCTTCTGGTATTTTAGGCATACACAAGTCAGTTAATTGCTTTGGATATTTGGTGAACCTTTCCTTGTAGATTTTCTTGTGCAATCTCTTTGTGGTAGCTCTACGTATCCCCCCTGTGCATCTAGTTTAAATATTCAACTGTGCCTGTACCTTCATCTATGCACCTGATGAACTCACTCCCTAGAACTGCTACTCCTTTTGTTGTCAGATGAAGCCTAACTAGTCTAGTCGAAAGAGGGGGTTATCGTGCACCCCCAGGAAATCAACTTCTAATCGGCGTCACTGGATCGGAAACAATGCGTTGAAAACGATGAGCTATGTTAAAAAGTTGTCCGGATGTCCCACGTAATATTTTTTATGCAAATCAGTGCCGCCATTACCGAAAATAATCGAAACATCTATGTTTCACTATATATCAGCCAATATTGCAGATAACTAAACAAATAACGTGTGTAGACACATGTTTTGAGGGTCAAAGATCGTAATAAGACTATTCTTGAAGTGGCCACACGTGTCCGTGGCATACTAGTATGCAAATTCGTGCCGCTATTACCGAAAAATCTATTTAAAAAATATATAAGTTGATAGATAAGTTGAGAGAGGGTTTTTGAGGGCATTAATTTCACAAATGGTATTATTTTGCGATCACAAGTCAAGGTCACATGCTAGGGGGGGTCAATTCAAGGTGTTTTGAATAAAGAAATTCCACTAAATTCATTTATTAAAGTAGGTAATAACAGAACAGAAGATGTCTTCAAACATTGCGAGGGAAGTGTTCTCTACTATCAGATCCATTACTCATAATCGCTTTCAATGAAACCGTCAAAGTCAAACTCGTCCTCTTCTTCCTCCCCATCCTTCTCCTTTCACGATCACCAGTGTACAGGAGATCAACCAGCGAGGTTGTAGGACATGATCCCAGGTCCACCCCTGCTCCAACACTCCTTCGTCAGTCCTCATCCATATCTGCCTCTCGCCGTACGGTTTCGGCTTTTCCAGAATGGGTTCGTCAGCTCGCTTGTACAAGGCGACGCGGTGGTTCACACGCTGGACGTGCGGCTTCAGAGCAGAGTGGCAGGACGGAAGGCGAGCCAGGTCGAGGTTAGACTTGGAAGTGAGTTTCTCGTCCTCCCCCACCATCTTGCGCAGCAGCTTGGCACGTACGACGTCCACCAAAGATTCGCAACTCTTTCCGTAAATCAGGCAGGTGAACTGTTTCAACTGCTTTAGCACCTGAGGCTTGACGTTCCAATCGTCACTGAGTTGCCTGAACACCTTGTGAGACCTCGGGTTCTTCTCCAGCGTTTTCAGGGGCCCCACCTTCCCCTTCCATTTGAAGGCACTGGTGCAGTCCTCTCCGCTGAACACATATAACCCAAGAAGAGTGGCGCAGTAGTCTTCTCCCAGGGATTCTGCGAGCTCAGAGAGGTTGAGTAGTTGTCGATGTTTCCCTGACCCCGTATCCAACCAGGTATACAGTCAGCTTGATGGTGTGAGCGTGATAGAGAAGAATCACGAAGATATATGTGTCAAGGGTTCTGACCACAGCGTTCTTGTATCCGAGGGCGGCGGCGTGATGGAGGTACAGTGCCACCCTCGTATCAGTCTCGTCCTGGTTGCTGTAGATTGTGGGAAGCTCACGCACCTCGACCTGAAATACGAAGGGGCATTGGAATGTAAAAATTTGAGGTAGAAAATTGAAAGAGTTAAATCGGCGTGATATGTGTGTGTGTGTGTGTGTGTGTGTGTGTGTGTGTGTGTGTGTGTGTGTGTGTGTGTGTGTGTGTGTGTGTGTGTGTGTGTGTGTGTGTGTGTATCTAATGTAAGGTTTATATAATAATAATAATATGGGCTTTCAACTCACCTCGCCGTTCGATGAGACGAGTTGATAGTACGATCAGCATGCACTGCCATCTCGGTTCTGTCCAGCCTTGAAGCTGCCTGTTGACCACTCCATACTCGCAGCAGGAGCTGACAGAGCTGCTTCTTGTTGTCGTCATTTGCAAGGAACATCTTGAAGTCGTATGGCTTCCTGGTCGCCGGTCCAGCCACAATGATCTTCCCTGAGCTGCCGCGCCTCAACCTCTCCTGGGCTTTGATAGATTCCGGATGGTAACTGTCAGTCGAGAACAGGAAGTGCTTCTTGGTCACCATCTGATCGAGCACCTGTAGGCATATCTCACCACAGGTCGGGGGAAGGTTGGTAAGGATATGGAGCAGCGCCATGCCCTCCTGGATGAACAGGGCGTACTTGGGGCATGGCACATCTTCTGGGGTGGCGTCTTCCAGAAGGTAGTGCAGAATGGTGGCTTTGTTGGTCTTCGAGGAAAAGCCATATGGTGTCCTAAGGCTGGGAGCACAGGCTTCAGGCAGTACATCATGAGTTCTTCCAAGACCAATGGTTCATCTTAACTCTGAGACTTGACGAGGAGCAGGAACGCGAGGTTGCTTTGCCCCTGGTACTGGATGACCCGGAATGATAAATGGGTAACATGTGGATACAGCGCGTAACATTTAAAAATAATACAATAAGACGAACTGAACGACCTCCTCGCCCTTCTTGACCTCAGCCTTCTCTCCAGCTCGCGATGTCTCCCCGCCCTTGGGCAGTCTGGATCGTCGATGAGGTCGACCATCTCGAGGGTCTTTTCGTAAAACTGGGTCCGTGTGGAGGTTGTGCGACATCATCTCTGGTATGCCCCGAACTGGCTGTACAGTTCAGCGAAGCCACCTGAAAAACACTTTTTTTTGTGCCTTATACAGCTTCTTTCTACCTTTTTCGATGCATCAAATGTTACTATTATATATTATGTTAATTTTTATACTGGATGAAATTCACGATTTACCTGATGATTCGCTAGATGGCGATTACGTCGAATGTCGAGGGTATTGTCGTGAACTAGCAGTTCCTTTGATTTCACTGAGGGGTGTAAATCGACCATGATCAGACATGGATAGCACATGAAGGATGCATGTATGCGGAGAGTGTTTGGGAGCTGCAGGATCTGCGCTCCGGTAAATTTTTCTTTTGGGCATGATGGCTTAATGTCCACTTCTACCACCACTCTTTATTTGGAATGGGAAATAGAAGTCACCATTAATATTAAGACTAATACAAAACATTAAAATAACACTATTTTTGACATTATTGCCCTCAAAAATCCTCTCTCAACTTATCTGCAATATAGATTTTTTTTAATCGAATTTTCGGTAATGGCAGCACGAATTGGAATACTAGTATGCCACGGACACGTGTGGCCACTTCAAGAATAGTTTTATTATGATCTCTGACCCTCAAAACATGTGTATACACACCTTATTTGTTCAGTTATCTGCAATATCGGTTGATATATAATGAAACATAGCTTATTTCGGTAATGGCGGCACTGATTTGCATAAAAAATTATACGTAGGACATCCGGACGACATTTTAACATAGCTCGACGTTTTCTACGCATTTTTTCCGATCTAGTGACGCCGATTAGAAGTTGATTTCCGGGGGTGCATGATATCCCCATCTTCCGACTAGACTAAACACTCACAAACGGATCATCCCTCCTACAAAGCTAGCCAACGTGTCTACAAACCCGACTCCTTCCTCCATACACAACTTCTGTAACTGTCTGTTAATGGCCATCCTTCTACAATTCCTGCCACCCATTTAACATGATTTGTCCAATGCATGCCTCTTTAAGTGTGCGGAGCAGTATCCTATAATTGCCAACAATGGCCGTCTTATCGTCCTTCTCAGCATTATTGCTGCCCACGTGCACAATAATGAATCCCCGTAGCCGTTACACATAACGTGACATACTCGTTCTGTGACATCCTCTATCTTCGCCCCTGGTAGACATACTGTCATATCCTCCCTCCCAGTCTTGTCCAACGTCCTTATAATGGAATCCACCATGACTACTCGCAGTTTCCTCTCTTTCCCATTAACTACTGCATCTGCATAAACCATGCGTTTCTTCTGTTGCTACTCCTCAACACCGACCTGTTTACCTTTCTTTTGCTGAACACTCTGTCTTTTTTCCATCTGCTTTCTTCTCAGTCTTTTGTTTCACAGTCTCACTAACTGCCTCTGTAGTATCCACCTCTTGATCACCTGTATCGCTATTACTTCTCTCCTCATTCTCTACTGTCTCACCAACTGCCTCTGTAGTAGCCACCTCTTGATCACCTGTATCGCTATCACTTCTCTCCTCATTCTCTACAGTCTCACCAACTGCCTCTGTAGTATCTACCTCTTGATCACATGTATCGCTATCACTTCTCTCCTCATTCTCTACAGTCTCACCAACTGCCTCTGTAGTATCTACCTCTTGATCACCTGTATCACTATCACTTCTCTCCTCATTCTCTACAGTCTCACCAACTGCCTCTGTAGTATCTACCTCTTGATCACCTGTATCACTATCACTTCTCTCCTCATTCTCTACAGTCTCACCAACTGCCTCTGTAGTATCTACCTCTTGATCACCTGTATCGCTATCACTTCTCTCCTCATTCTCTACTGTCTCACCAACTGCCTCTGTAGTATCCACCTCTTGATCACCTGTATCGCTATCACTTCTCTCCTCATTCTCTACTGTCTCACCAACTGCCTCTGTAGTATTCACCTCTTGATCACCTGTATCACTATCACTTCTCTCCTCATTCTCTACTGTCTCACCAACTGCCTCTGTAGTATCCACCTCTTGATCACCTGTATCGCTATCACTTCTGTCTTCATTCTCTACAGTCTCACCAACTGCCTCTGTAGTATCTACCTCTTGATCACCTGTATCGCTATCACTTCTCTCCTCATTCTCTACTGTCTCACCAACTGCCTCTGTAGTATCCACCTCTTGATCACCTGTATCGCTATCACTTCTGTCTTCATTCTCTACAGTCTCACCAACTGCCTCTGTAGTATCTACCTCTTGATCACCTGTATCGCTATCACTTCTCTCCTCATTCTCTACTGTCTCACCAACTGCCTCTGTAGTATCTACCTCTTGATCACCTGTATCACTATCGCTTCTCCCCTCATTCTTTACAGTCTCACCAACTACCTCTGTAGTATCCACCTCTTGATAACCTGTATCACTATCGCTTCTCTCCTCATTCTCTACAGTCTGACCACATGGTGATCTGTACCCACTGGCATGTTTATCCTTCCTCTGCCGATCACTTTTCCTACATCCCTCTGTCTTCTTCTTCTTCAATAATTCCTTCTATTTCACAGTCTCGCCAATGGTCTCCCTGGCATCTCTCACCACACCACCTGTCTCCTTCATATCCTGTGTCACATCACCTAAAATCCCTTCCTGGTTTGTTGTGTCCCATCAACACCCTAACCATATCCTTTAAATCTTCTACTTCCTTCTTTAAACTTCTCACGTGAAAACAACCCCGACATTCAAAGTCCGTCAACTTAGCATATATATATATATATATATATGTATATATATATACATATATATATATATATATATATTATCGTTTCTCACGAAACCTGGACACATTGTCGATTTGGAGACTTTCATATATATTTTTCTCAATTTTTAATATGATGATAAAGTAGAATATTTAAGACAAAACGTTTGCATTTTAATATGGTTATTCTTGCCAGACAGAGGGGTTTGAAGTTACATGGTCGATTTGTGTGATACCACGCGAAACGCACGTATTTGTATTTGTATTTGTATGGCTTTCTGGTATATATAAGTCATGTGTAATGTAAATTCATCAGCTGTCTGTATTGTTTAGTGATCGATCGCCAGGCGGCGTCGTGGTCACATGAACATTAATCATTTAAGTTTGACATGGCCATTAACAATATTCTGTTTATATGTCATCAGGTTGTGTTCTACTATAACATCGCCCTATATGTATTTTGTGTTGTGTATTCAGTACGTTAGATACAGACTGTATCACTGAATATATAATATCCTTTCGTTATAATTATGCATGTATTACTATACCATGATTTACCATAATAACATACAGGGCCTGGCCCTATTCAGTTGTACAATTGCGATCTCGGATTGAAGTCTGGGCTTGGCGTCTACCATGAGGCCTACGCCGCGTGCAAACGTTTCGTGTCGTTTCGTGACGTGTTCATTGAGCTCTTACGTTACTTGCCCGCTTGGCTAAGTGTAAGGAATTCGTGCCGTAAGGTGAGGGTTGACCAGGCTCATCCTGGCTGCCCTCTTTGCTCTCCACTAGTGAACAAGAAATGTTCATGAAATGTAACATTGTTCCAGTGCGGACGACTAAATGGTAGACTTTATCTGAATCGCAGCAGTGAAATCTCAAAAAGAGTAATTGCGAAGAGTAACTGCAAAACAGTAATTGCGATAAGAGCCTTCCAAGACTACGACAACCCACAGTGGGAAGAGAAGTACACGAAAACGTACACGAGAGGCGTTCCTGACTACCCAGACTAAGGAAGAGGCGATACGACGACACAGACAAAAGAAGAGGTATCCTGACAAACCAGAAGAAAACAAGTTGGCTACCAAACAAGTACCACCAGTGGATTCCACTGGTAACACAAACGAAAACTGGGCAAGGCGGAGAGACCTGATGAAGCTCATGATAGCTCGTCCGAACGCAAACAAGTGGACCGATACACAGTTCCTCGTCTGCATAGGCCAGCGAGGAAGAGGCATGGCCCGAGCCAGGGTCTCGAGCAACGAACTATCGGAAACCGATGAGAAGAAGACAACAGAGTTATTCAAAATCATTGAGACACATTGAGCACCCAAAAACGAAAGCTACCATCCAGAGGAAGCTATTTTATGAAAGACGACAGGAACGTGGTGAGACGGTAGACGACTGGATGACGCAGCTGCGCCTCATCGCCGCAGACTGGAAGTTCCACGACCAAGACGAGATACTGCGTGACATGCTCGTCCTGAAGTCGGCAAACAAAAGGGTGCAAGAGTGACTCATAGAAACGGATGGCCTTGACCTCTCGCAGGCTCTGAAGTTCGCGAAGGCTCACGAGACAAACGTCGAGCAAATGAACGTCATATCAAGCCGTGACGTCCACTCTATTGGCAGAAACCGGAAGCCAGCCGCAACAAGCCATCACTCCCACACAGCGACCGCTGGTAGAAGGAGGAATCTCAGTGACGATGCATGCAACAAGTACAGAAGATGCCATGCGGCCAGAGAGATTTGCTCTGCACAGGGCAAACCTGCAACCATTGCGGAAAGGTTCGCCATGATGTTACCCAGGTGCTGCGACACGACAGAAGAGACCTCCGCGACGAGAGCATACAATTGATGCCTCCAAGTACGACGCAACAAACCAAGACGCTGCCATCGTATGCCTCACAGCCAGTATAAGCGCTGTCAAGGTTGGGGGACGACCTCACACGACTCTCCACGTTGGGCGTGACAACATCCCAATAAAGTTTAAGGTGGACACTGGAGCCGAGATCAACGTGCTTCCACAGCATTTGACAAGCTTGCCGCGAGTCGCCCCAAACGTTTGAAGCCGACCCGAATCAAATGATAGGATATGGTGAAAACGAGGTACCCTCTACAGGCACTTGCAAGATTGAGTGCAAGCTCAGGGGGAATAAGCACTCCCTAGAATTCTTTATTACAGACACGAAAGCGAGTCCTATTATCGGGTTTGACTCCTGCTGAGCGATTGGGCTGGTACAAACTGAGTACCGCGTAGTGAAGATTACTCAGACCGAGGTGGCCACAGTGAAGATAGAGAGCCTCCCCAATAACGTCCCCAGAGACATTGCTGAGAAGTACCGGGAGCTATTCCATCGACTTGGACAATTCCCGCGAACTCACACGATGCAGACCAAACTGGAAGTGCACCCCGTGATACACGCCCCAGGAGTGTACCTTCCCTTTATGGGACCGTCTGAAAGCCGAGCTAGACAAAGAAGAATCACCTGGCGTAATCGTGAAGGTTGATGAACCAACCGTGTGGGTGAACTCCATCACGATCGTAGAGAAGAAGAATGGATCGCTATGCAGTTGCTTAGATCCTCGCGACCTCAACAAGGCGCTCAAACGCGAGCATTATTCTTTCCCGACCTTCGTTATAATTATGCATGTATTACTATACCATAATTTAGAGAGGCTGATAGCATACAGGGCCTGGTCCTATTCAGTTGTACAATTGCGATCTCGGATTGAAGTCTGGGTTTGGCTTCTACCATGAGGCTTACGCCGCGTGCAAGCGTATCGTGTCGTTTCGTGACGTGTTCATTGAGCTCTTGCGTTACCTGCCCGCTTAGCTAAGTGTATGGTATTCGTGGCGTAATGTGAGGGTTGACCATGCTCCTCCTGGCTGTCCTCTTTGCTCTGCACTAGCGAACGCAGTAGTTCAAGGAACGTAACACTGTTAAAGTACGGTTTAATAGTTTTCTTGTTGTTTAAATCCATCACATTTGTTATAATTGGGTACTTGTCGAATAGCTAATAACGTATTTATATTAATTCCATCGCTTTATTGGGAATACTTCATATCTAGCTTGACACGGAACACATGGTCAAATATACTTAACAACATATATTGATATACAATGTTGTTTCTGACTTAACCATAACACAATTAACGTAACATGTTCTTAACTGTCCAGCCAGCATACATAAAATAGCTGGTTAACAAATATTTTGCTTTATCGGAAAGGTAAGTGATTGTTTACTAGCAATGAAACCATAACAATAACATTTTTGAAATAATTATTGGCACAACAATTACAAAAACGTATGCGTTTCGCCTGGTATCGCATTCCGTGATCCATTTCTTGCAGAAGAGTTGGTACAATTCCATGATGTAATCGTGTAATTAACTTATGATTGATCATTTAAATATAACTGCTGTCAACACCAGGGAAAGTTTACTGCCAGATGGTACTGAACCGAATGCGAGATGTGGTAGATGGCGAACTGCGTGAGGAAGAAGCAGGCTTTAGGCCCAAACGCTCTTGTGCTGAGCAGATATTCACACTCAGACGCATTATTGAGAAATGTCAAGAGTACCAGTTACCCCTCGCAATCAGTTTCATAGACTTCACCAAAGCGTTTGACAGCATTCACAGACCCTCCGTGTGGAAAATATTAACCACACATGGAATCCCACAACAGATTGTAACAGCAATCGAGAAAATATATGAAAACTCGAGACGTGTAAAAACAGAAGGTGGCTACAGCGACTGGTTCCATGTGATGACTGGTGTCATACAAGGCTGCATTCTTTCCCACTTCTCTTTGCCGTGGCCATCGACTGGGTCATGCGGCTAACAACCACATGGCAATGAAGGGATTGTGTGAGTTAAAGAGGAACGTTTATCAGAACTGGATTTTGCTGATGACAACGCTGCCCTATCAGACACCACACAGGGCCTACAACGTCTCGTGGAACCAGTCAGCAGATAAGTTGATGGCTTGTGACTTGTCATCAGTGAAACGAAAACAACAACATGCTGACAGGGGAGCATCAACCACCCACAGATATTTTGATCAACCAAACAAAGTAGGAACAGTCGAAAACTTCACCTACTTTGGCAGCTCCATCAAAAACCAACGAATCATCGATCATGAACTAAACTGCAAAGTGTCGAAAGCGTCAGCAGCCTTCAACCAGCCGAGGACAATTTGGAACAAAAAAAATGTACCATGAAATCTAAACTTCGCTTTTATAACTCGTTATACCAACCTTCCTATATGGATGTGAAACATGGAATCTAAAAACAAGCCAAGAAAAGAAAATTGATGCATTCAACACTAAATGCCTGCGAACGATCTTGGGCATACACTGCAGCGACCATGTCCGGATACGATCAGGACAACCTATGACATCATCTACTATATGCAGAAAACGAATGAGCTGGCTCGGCCATGTCACAAGCCATTGAAAGAGGGGACGACCAAGAATGAACTGGCGCCAAACAATCGATCGACCGAGATCTACATTTGGTCAACAAAAGTTGGAGCGACGTTAGAACACTAGCAAGCAACATATCTGGATGTCGTGCTTTGACTGCCTCATGCGTCTCTAGACGCGGAAGCCTTTAATTCTAAGTAACGTTTCTCGGTTTAATGCACACGGAAAGTTGCGTTTTGCGTGGTATCGGTTAAATAGTGTTTACATGAAAATATGTCTCAACGATTAGTCAATCACGCTAGCGCAACCATTTTTACATATTGTTTGCCCAAATTTATTACACATAATATGCCATATTAGATGTGCGTATCCTTTGAATTATGTTTCAATGGCGGGGCATTTAATGAAATAAGACAAATGTGTCCAGGTTTCGTGAGAATCGACCACATATATATACATATTCACGACAGTATATATATACATATTCACGACCCAATCAGCAGATAATTTGTTCCATTAATATTAATCCTTAGTGAAAATTTGAACTTTCTTATATCTGATCTACACTGCTCCTTTACTAATATAACTTCATGTCCTCTAGTCATTCTATATTTCTTAACTGAGAAAAAAAATATTTCTACGAATATTTTCATAACCATTCAATATTTTAAACACTTCTATCCATCTCCTGGTCTCTAGTGTTGACAAACCACATTCTCTTAGGCGTATTTCATAATTATGATCCCTCAGTTTTTATGTATTTTCTCCTCTGTACACTTTCTAGCATATCTATGTCCTTCCTGCGATATGGCCTCCACGCTTGAATACAATATTCTAAATGAGGCCTCACTATTGTTTTGTACAGCGGTATTATTAGTTCTTTTTCCTTATACGTTATGTTACGCCTAATTAATCCAAGGATTTGATTTCCCTTTGAAGCTGCAATTCCGCACTGCTCTGAAACCTTCATATCAGCACTAATGGTTAACCCTAAGTCCTTTTCTTTTACTGTAGTACTTAGTATAGAACCCCCATCATATATCGTACATCTTCGTTCCCATGTCCTGTGTGGAGGCATCTACATTTCCTAAAATTGAACAACATTTGCAATTTTTCAGACTATTTGATCAACCTGTCAAGATCATCTTGTAAATGCTATCTATCTCCGTCACTCTTAATTCTTCTAAACACTTTTTGTATCATCCGTAAATTTCAACACCTTGCTTGTTATATCCTCGTCCAAATCGTTGATATATATATTAAGCATAATATAGGTCCCAGTACTGATCCCTGAGGTACCTCACTCAAAACTGATTTTCAGTTTGAAGCCTCCCCACCAACTACTATCCGTTGTCTTGTATCAATCAGCCATTTTTCTATCCAGTTAATTTTACCATTTCCTATGCCATGGGCCTTTAGTTTGAGCAGTAATCTCTGATGGGGCACTTTGTCGAAAGCTTTTTGAAAATCTAAGATATCTACTAGTGATCCCTCGTCTACCCACTTGGTGATATCTTCAAAAAACATGTTAAGCATGACCTGGCTTTTAGAAACCCATGTTGAGATAGGTTTATCAATTGATGTTTAACAATGATGATCTACCAATTGGCGATGCATATCAGAAAACACAACGGTAGTTATTTAGTGTTATTTACTTACTAAGCAGATTTTTGGACGGATTGGTGGCTGTAGACGATTGTCAACATTTGCCTGAACCGCAGCGGGCCACCGATAACTTTTCAACCCCATCATCTGACACAAATTCTGATCAGGCCCAGGGTTTCCTTGGTCTTATTAATATTTCCCCGTATAATGATGTCTGGCTGGTTTTCCAATTATTGTTCTGGGTTTATATGGCTTAAGCTAGGATTCCATATGTACTGAAAAGGAATGCGGTATGCGGAAAAAACAATAACATAATGTCCAGTATAAATTAATAGAAGTAGTCCAGTATGAACAAAGTCGGAAGGGTGTTTTTACGCGCATGTGGATGTGGAAAATTTAATCGCACCATGCAGCGATTCGAATGGTACCTGCATAGGAATCTAAAAGGAAATTCCCGTGACGTCACTACAAATGTATTTCCCATTTCGCATGTCGTTTCCGTGCATTATGGAATCCTAGCTTTAAATGTAGGTCTACTAATGTGAACCGTGTACTTTCAGCGTTTACAACGTCTAAACCATCTGGACATCTCAGAAAACTCCTTCTTCGGCCGTCTTCCATCGACTCTTCAGTCTATCTTTCAGAACATGCCCAGCTTGAATATTCTTAACCTCAATCTGTGTGGAATTGAGACGCTGCCTGTCGGGATGTTCACGAATACGACACAGCTCACGACTCTAGGGCTCGGTCGCAACGCCATCAAGTCATGGAACCCGGACGTGTTTGCACCACTGAGACATGTTGTTTACCAACTATAGTAAAACAACAAATATTGATATAAAAATCGATAATACAACTATTGATAGAGTATATGTTACTAAGTTTTTAGGTGTCTTAATAGACGATAAGCTTAGCTGGAAAGATCATATAAATATGATCAAGTCTAAACTAACAAAAACTATCGCCATTATTTACAGGGCTAAATATTTATTAGATAAAAAGTCGCTTTTTATACTATATTGTTCATTATTTCTCCCGTATTTATCATACTGCTGCGAAGTTTTGGGAAATGCGTATACAACATATATTAACGGTGTTTATATATTACAAAAGAAAGTTGTACGAATAATATGTAAGAAGAATCCACTAAGCCATACTAATACATTATTTTATGATCTACGCATTCTTAAACTTTATGACTTAATAAAATTAAACATTTCTATCGTAATGTTTAAAGCTAACAATAAGTTGTTGCCTGATAACCTTCAATTCTTTTTCAATGCCAAATATACTACACCCTATGTAACACGCCAAAGAAATAAACTAAAACATGTTTATGCCCGAACCACGTTAAAGGCTAAGTGTATATCTGTGTATGGTATTAAATTATGGAATTGTTTAGACGAGCACATAAAGAGATCACTTACTGTGAGAAATCTCAAAAAACAATATAAAAATTACTTAATTGAAGAGTATAAGTCATGTAATTAATTTCGTTATTATTGTTAAGGTTCAGAAAGTATTTGGAAGCACGATTGTAGTAGTGGTCTCACTTTAACAATAGCATTTTCTTTATGTTACTAACACTGTGTTTAAGATTATGACCATGTTATAATGATGTCGGGGAAAGTGCATAATAAGCAATGAGCTTCTACTTTCCCCCTTTCCATGTTGAACTGTGTCAACTATAATATGTATATATATTGTATGTTGTATTCTCAATTGGAAATAAAGAATTGAATTGAAATTGAATTGAATTGAATCTGCAGCTGCTTTCGTTGGCACGAAATAATATCGTTTCTGTGAACGTCGCTTCTTTCTCCCATCTGAAATCACTGCGCCAGATCAACCTATCGCAGAACCCGTTTGTGTGCAACTGCGATTTGATGTGGTTCCTAGATTACGTACAAAATAACAACATCTTCGTAATCAACATCGGAAGTGCGTCATCATACACATGCTCGTCACCGGAGTCACTGCACGGCGTGCCCATTTTACGTGCCGGACTGTCGTCCGCAGATTGCGTCTCCTACACCGACCTCGTTGTGGCCTTGTCGACGGCGGCGGCCATCGCCTTGTCGGCGATTGTGTTTGCGCTGGTGTACAGAGGCCGCTGGTACATCCGTTACTACGTCTTCCTGATACGCTCGCGACGTCGCCGTTACTTCGATTTAGCTGAAGGCAGTTACGTCTACGACGCGTTCGTCGCCCATAACAGTAACGACTCATCCTGGGTCGTTAGACATCTACTGCCGCGACTCGAGGCAGAAGGTCGTTGTCGGTTGTGCCTACACCAACGAGACTGGCCCATCGGTCGAGAGATCAGCGAGAACATCGTCGAGAGCATCGAAGCTAGTCGCAAGGTGATCGTCGTTCTCTCCAACAACTTCGCTCAGAGTCAGTGGTGTCGTATGGAGTTGGAGATGGCTAATCATCGTCGCCTCAGCAACTGGCGCAACAGCCTCGTTCTCGTGCTGCTCGAGACGATCTTGCCGGAGAACCAGACTGCCACCTTGCGGAATCTGCTAACAACACACACGTATCTGGAATGGAACGAGAGAGCGGAGGAGAAGTTTTGGCGGGCGTTGAGGAAGGCACTCCGACCGCCGGCAGGAGCACCACCCATTCAAATGCGATCAGTTCAAGGAGGTGGGAGGGAGCAATAAAGGGGTGGGGTGGGTGACGGATGGATGGAAGGATGTAGCAATGTGGGTATTTAGGAAGGGAGTGTGATAATGATAGAGGTAGGTATGAAGAGAGGCGGGAATTATGTTATCGGGAACCACATACACGTGTGTGTGTGTGTGTGTGTGTGTGTGTGTGTGTGTGTGTGTGTGTGTGTGTTTGCGTGTGTGTTCGTGCGCGTCCATACGAACGTGCGTGCGTGTGTGTGAGCGTGTGTGTGCGCACGCGTGCGTACGTAGTGCGTGCGAGAGGGTTTGTGGGTGCGTGTGTTCGTGTGTGTGTGTGTGTGTGTGTGCGCGCGCGTGTGTATGCATGCACGTGTGTCCAAGCATATCTCCGACAGTCTCGCATGTAAAGGGCTGAACTGTTATAGGCGTGCTAGCGAGTCCACTACGTTGGTCTGTAGATGTAGAGTTTAGTAACTTTCATCCGGTGGGTTGGGAACTTGGGCACCACCGCTGCATGTGGCTGATCATGTGAGCGGCCGTCAGCGGGTGAACGCGAGCTTACTTGCAGCTTGATATTATTATGCATTGCACCTTTACATTATATAGTATCATTGTAGCTATCCACGGGCATCATACTAAAAGCTCTGTGTTTTGAGGAGGCTTTAACCGGAAAATGTTGATAATCGTTTTTTTCCCCTTTCAACGCCGGGGTGTCTCGGTTAGTCTGCAAATTTCGACGTCCCGGATCAGTTCATTTGCAGATAGTTATCGACAGCTTCCACAATTTACATTATATGTTATATAATTGGTTGCATAAAGTAATGATTTACGTTCCTCACGCATGCATTTATAAACATGTTATTAAATTAGTTACTCAAGCTACACTTTTTACTTGTTTCATATTACATAAACGTGTACATTGTATGAGTAATAGTAACTTGTGTATATTCTAAGTGCAATAAAAACCAAATTTTGACAATTAGTCCGCTGGTTCAGTTGTGGCCATTCACAACCTCACCTCACATATCAATACGCACGCAAAACACACACACACACGCATGCACACACATACGTATGCCCCCCCCCCCCCATACACTCATGCACACACGTACGCACGCATACACAAGCAAATAAACAAAACTTATACACATGTACCTAAAGTCGCTCGGCGCTAACGCGTTACAAATATTTTTCAAAATATTAGCCTGCAAACTGTCCCAATCCTTCCATTTTATAGTATAATTGTGGATCTGTGTCAAAATGGTAATCTTTTGCATGAAGTTAATAAATCATTATAGACCGATATAGTATGTACCTCGTATGGATGTTATCAAGAGTCACAAAATCAAACGCCTGCTTAGTCGCATTCGAAGTTGCGATGGTCTAATGTTCATTACTTGATAGTTAGTATAGGTACTCTTATATGAACGTGTGGCTTATTGTGCTTGTGTTTGATAACTGGTAAATCCCAACTGGGTATGGCGCCATTATATTGTAACTATTACTAGTTACACGCAACCACGCACGCATACATACATATACACGCACGCGTACGCACGCATGCGCGCACACAACCACACACACACGCACGCACACACACACAACACACACGCACACACACACACACACACTTAGGCCTAATCAAATAACTGTAACAGAGATGCAAGCAACAATAGACGAAGTCAACAGAAGACATATATTAATTTTAGAACCAATCGTTGTTGTGTGAAATTTTGTTTTACAGTTCAGTCATGCACAAGGTAGAGACGAACACACTCAATAACGGAACTAAATAGGAAGAACATAGAGGTTTATCCCGAAACACCGCATTTACCACCGTCTCAGAAACACGAATATTCGATTTACAAGGGAAGTCCCGCAAACAATAAAACAAAGCGCTTGTTATAGGAAGAACGTTGTGGCAACACCAGACAATTTCCGCCATATATGAATGTATGTATGTATGTATGTATGTATGTATGTATGTATGTATGTATGTATGTATGTATGTATGTATGTATGCATGTATGCATGGATGTTTGCATTGTACGAATGTATCTATTTATGTATGTATGTATATATGGATGGATGGATGTATGTATGGACGGATGGATGGATGGATGGATGTATCGAAGTATCTATGTATGTATGTATGGATGGATGGATGTATGGATGTATGTATGGATGTATGTATGTATGTATTTATGTATGTATCGATGGATGTATGTATGTATCTATGTATGTATATATGTATGTATATATGTATGTAAGGATGGATGTATATATGTATATATGTATGTATATATGGATGGATGGATGGATGGAAGGATGTATGGATATATGGATGTATGGATGGATAGATGGATGGATGGATATATGTATCGATGGATGTATGTAAGTATGTATGTATGGATGGAAGTATGTATGGATGTATGTATGTGTGTGTGTATGTATGTATTAATGTATGTATCGATGGATGGATTGATAGATGGATGGATGGATGTATCTATGTATCTATTTATGTATGTATGTATGGAAGGACGGATGTATGGATGGATGTATGGATGGATGGATGGGTGGATGGGTGTATGTATGTATGTATATCTGTATGGATTGATTGATGGATGGATGGATAGACGGATGTATGTATGTATCAATGCATAGATTGATGTATGGATGTATGGATGTAAATATGTATGGAAGTATGGATGGATGGACGGAAGGACGGATTGATGTATGTATGTGTGTATGTATGTATGTATGTGTGTGTATGTATGTATGGATGTATGTATGTATGTATGTATCGATAGATGAATGGATGGATGGATGGATGAATGGATGGATGAATGGATGGGTGTATCTATGTATGTATGTATGTATGGACGCATGAATGTATGTATGGATTGATGGATGGATGTATGGATGGATGGAAGGATGGATGTATGTATGGATGTATCTTCTATGTATGGTTAGATGTATGTATGTATGTATGTATGTATGGATTGATGAATTGATGGTTGGATGTATGGATGTATGGTTGTATGGATGGATAGACGGATGGATAGATAGAGTAATGGATGGATTGATGTAGGTGTGTGTGTATATATGTATGTATGGATGGATGTATGGATGTATGAATGTAAGGATGTATGGAAGTATGGACGGATGGAAGGATGGATGGATGGATGGATGGATAAATTGGTGGATGTATCTATGTATCTATGTGTGTTTCTATGTATGTATGTATGGATGGAAGTATGTATGTATGTTAGTACGCATGCATGGATGGATGGATATATGGGTGTATGGATGTATTGACGTATGGACGGATGGACGAATGTAGGTATGTATGTATATATGTATGTGTGTATGGATGGATGCGTGGATGTATGGATGGATAGATGGATGGATGGATGTATGGATGAATCGATGGATGGATGGATGGATGGAAGGTTGGATGGATGGTTGTATGGATGTATGGATGGAAGGATGGATATATGTATGTAAGTATGTATGGATGGATGTATGTATGGATATATCTATGTATGTATGTGTGTGTATGTATGTATTAATGTATGTATCGATGGATGGATTAATGGATGGATGGATGGATGGACGTGTGGATGGATGTATGTATGGATGGATGGATGGGTGTATGTATTTATGTATATCTGTATTGATGGATTGAAGAAACGATGGATGTACGGATGTATGTATGTATCAATGGATAGATGGATGGATGGATGTATGGATGTAAAGATGTACGGATGGATGGACGGATGGTCGGATTTATGTATGTATAAATGTGTGTGTGTAGGTATGTATGGATGTATGTATGTATGTATGAATCGATGGATCTAGGGATGGATGGGTGTATCTGTGTATGGACGCATGGATGTATGTATGGATTGATGGATGGATGTATGGATGGTTGGATGGATGGATGGATGGAAGAATGTATCTATGTATCTATGTATGTACGTATGGACGGATGGATGTATGGATGGATGGATGGATGTAGGTATGTAGGTATGTGTGTGTGTGTACGTGTGTATGTATGTGTATATCGATGGATGGATGGAAGTATCTATGTATGTATGTATGTATGGACGGATGGATGTATGGATGGATGGATGTATCTATTTATGTATGGACGGATGGATGTATGTAAGTATGTATGTATCGATGGTTGTATGTATATCTGTATGGATGGATTGATGGATGAATAGTTGGATATATGTATATATCAATGGATAGATGGATGGATGAAAGGATGGATGTATCTATGTATCTACGTATGTATCTATGTATGGATAGATGTATGTATGTATGTATGTATTGATTGATTGATGGATGGATGGATGTATGGAAGTATGGATGGATAGATGGATGTAAAGATGAATAGAAGTATGGATGGAAGGACGGATGGACGGATAAATATGTTTATGTATGTATGGATGTATGTATGTATGTATCGATGAATGGATAGATGGACCGATAGATGGAGTAATGGATGGATGGATGAATTGATGTAGGTGTGTGTGTATGTATGTATGTATGTATGTTTGGACGGACGTATGGATGTATGAATGTAAGGATGTATGGAAGTATGGACGGATGGACGGATTTATGTATGTATGTATGTATGTGTGTGTATGTATGTATGGATGTATGTATGTATGTATGTATCGATGGATGGAAGGATGGAAGGATGGAAGGATGGAAGGATGGATGTATGGATGTATGTATGGATGGATGGTTGGATGGTTGGATGGTTGGATGGAAGGATGGATGAATGGATGGATGTATATATGTATCTATGTGTGTTTCTATGTATGTATGGATGGTTGGATGTATGGATGTATGGACGTATGGTCGGATGTAGGTATGTATGTATATATGTATGTGTGTGTATGTATGTATGTATGGATGGATGCGTGGATGTATGGATGTATGGATGGTGGATGGATGGATGGATGGATGGGTTGAAGTGTTGATGGATGGATTGACGGATGTGTGGATGTTTGGATGTATTGATGGATGTATGGATGTGTGGATGTATGGATGTAAGGATGGAAGGATGTATGTATCGATGGATGGATGTATGTATGGATGTATCGATGGATGGATGGATGGATGTATCTATTTATGTATGTATGTTTGGATGGACGGATGTATTGATGGATGGATGGATGTATTTAAGGATGGATGGATATAAGGATGGATGTATGGATGGATGGATGGATGGATGGGTGTATGTATGTATGTATGAGTATATGTATGGATAGATGGATGGATGGATATATGTACGTATCAATGGATAGATGGATGGAGGTATGGATGTATGGATGTAAATATGTATGGAAGAATTGATGGATGGACGGATGGACGGATTGATGTATGTATTTATGTATGTATTTGTGTGTATGTATGTATGGATGTATGTATGGATGTATGTATGTATCGATGGATGAATGGATGGTTGGATGAATGGATGGGTGTATCTATGTATGTATGTATGATTGAATGAATGAGTGAAAGAATGAATGAATGAAAGAATGGTTGAATGACTGAATGGTTGATTGATTGAATGGTTGAATGAATGAATGAATGGTTGAATGGTTGAATGGTTGAATGGTTGAATGAATGAATGAATGAATGAACGAATGAATGAATGAATGAATGAATAAAAGGTTAAATGGTTGAATGAATGAATAAACGAATGAATGGTTAAATGGTTGAATGAATGAATGAATGAATAAATGAATTAATGAATGAATGGTTGACAGAATTAATTAACGAATGAATGAAAGATTGGTTGAATGATTGGTTGAATGAATGCCTGGTTGAATGATGGAAAGAATGAATGAATGACTGGTTGGATGAATGCATTAGTGTAAGAATGAAAGAATGATTGAAAGAATGAATGAATGAATGATTGACTGAATGAATGAATGAACGAATGAATGAATGAATAAAAGGTTAAATGGTTGAATGAATGAATGAATGAATAAACGAATGAATGGTTAAATGGTTGAATGAATGAATGAATGAATAAATGAATTAATGAATGAATGATTTAATGATTTAATGAATTGATGAATTAATGAACGAATGGTTGAATGAATGAATGAACGAATGACCGAATGAACGAATGGTTGAATGAGTGATGAATGGTTGAATGAATGAATGGTTGAATGAATGAATGATTGGTTGAATGGTTGAATGAATGAATGAATGAGTGAAAGAATGGTTGAATTAATTAATTAAATAATGGTAGAAAGAATGAATGAATGATTGAATGAATGAATGAATGAATGAATGAATGAACGAATAGTTGAATGAATGAATGAATGATTGAATAAATGAATGAATGAATGAATATAATAATGGACGAATGAATAAATGAAAGGTTGAATGGTTGAATGAATGAGTGAATAAATAAATGAATGAATAAATGAACGAATGAAAGACTGGTTGAATAAATGAATGCATTAATGAATGAAATAATTAATAAATGAACGAATGAATTAATGAATGAATTAGTGTATGACTGGTTGAATGAATGAATGAATGAATGGTTGAATGGTTGAATGAATGAATGAATGGTTGAATGGTTGATTTGTTGAATGAATGAATGTTTAAATGGTTTAATGAATGAATGAATGAATTAATTAATTAATGAAATAATGGTTGAATGGTTGAATGAATGAAGGAATGAATGAAGGAATGAATGAATGAAGGAAGGAATGAAGGAATGAAGGAACTAATGAACGAACGAATGGTTGAATGAATGAATGAATCGTTGACAGAATTAATTAACGAATGAATGAAAGATTGGTTGAATGATTGGTTGAATGAATGCCTGGTTGAATGATGGAAAGAATGAATGAATGACTGGTTGAATGAATGCATTAATGTAAGAATGAAAGAATGATTGAAAGAATGAATGAATGAATGATTGACTGAATGAATGAATGAACGAATGAATGAATGAATAAAATGTTAAATGGTTGAATGAATGAATGAATGAATAAACGAAAGAATGGTTAAATGGTTGAATGAATGAATGAATGAATGAATAAATGAATTAATGAATGAATGATTTAATGATTTAATGAATTGATGAATTAATGAACGAATGGTTGAATGAATGAATGAACGAATGAACGAATGGTTGAATGAGTGATGAATGGTTGAATGGTTGAATGAATGAATGGTTGAATGAATGAATGATTGGTTGAATGGTTGAATGAATGAATGAATGAGTGAAAGAATGGTTGAATTAATTAATTAAATAATGGTTGAAAGAATGAATGAATGATTGAATGAATGAATGAATGAATGAACGAACGAATAGTTGAATGAATGAATGAATGATTGAATAAATGAATGAATGAATGAATATAATAATGGACGAATGAATAAATGAATAAGTGAAAGGTTGAATGGTTGAATGAATGAGTTAATAAATAAATGAATGAATATATGAACGAATGAATGACTGGTTGAATGAATGAATGAATGAATAAATACATTAATGAATGACATAAATTAATAAATGAACGAATGAATTAATGAATGAATTAGTGTATGACTGGTTGAATGAATGAATGAATCGTTCAATGAATTAATGAAGGAATGAATAAATGATTGAATGATTGAGTGAAAGAATGAATGAATGGTTGAATGATTGAATGGTTGAATGAATGAATGAATGAATGAATGAATGAATGTCTGAATGAATGACTGAATGGTTGAATGGTTGAATGAATAAATGAATGAATGAATTTATGATTTAATGAATGAATGATGAATGAATGAATGTATAAATTGTTGAATGAATGAATGAATAAATGAATGAATGAATGTAATAATAAACGAATGAATGAATGAATGAATGAAATGTTGAATGGTTGAATGAACGAATTAATGAATGAATGAATGGATAAATGATTGAACGACTGGTTGAATGAAAGAATGAATGAAGGAATGAACGAATGAATGATTGAATGAATGAATTAATTAATGGTTGAATGAATGAAAGAATGAATGGTTGAATGAATGAATGATTGAATGAATGAGTGAAAGAATGAATGAATGAATGAATGGTTGAATGAGTGAATGGTTGATTGATTGAATGGTTGAATGAATTAATGGTTGAATGGTTGAATGAATTAATGAATGAATGAACGAATGAATGAATGAATGAATGGTTGAATCCATCGTCCATCGACCATCGTCCATCGTCCTTCGTCCATTGTCCATCGTCCATCTCCATCTCCATCGTCCATCTCCATCTCCATGTCCGGGTTAGGGTAAGGGTTAGGGTTAGGGTTTAGGGTTAGGGTTAGGGTTAGGGTTAGGGTTAGCGTCCATCGTCCATCTCCTTCTCCATCTCCATCGTCCATCTCCATCGTCCATCGTCCACCTCCATCGTCCATCTCCATCTCCATCTCCATCTCCATCTCCATCTACATCGTCCATCTCCATTTCCATCGTCCTTCGTCCATCTTCCATCTTCATCGTCCATCATCTATCGTCCATCGTCCATCTCCATCGTCCATCGTCCATCTCCATCGTCCATCGTCCATCGTCCATCTCCATCGTCCATCTTCCATCTTCATCGTCCATCGTCCATCGTCCATCTCCTTCGTCCATCGTCCATCTCCATCGTCCATCGTCCATCGTCCATCTCCATCTCCATTTACATCTCCATCGTCCATCTGCATCTCCATCGTCCATCGTCCACCGTCCATCTCCATCGTCTATCGTCCACCGTCCATCGTCCATCTCCATCTCCATCCCCATTTCCATCGTCCATCGTCCATATTCCATCGTCCATCTCCATCGTCCGTCGTCCATCGTCCATCGTCCATCGTCCATCGTCCATCGTCCATCTTCCATCTTCATCGTCCATCATCCATCGTCCATCGTCCATCTCCATCGTCCATCGTCCATCTCCTTCTCCATCGTCCATCGTCCATCGCCATTCTCCATATATATCTCAATCGCCCATCTCCATCGTCTATCGTCCATTTCCATCGTCCATCGTCCATCGTCCATCGTCCATCGTCCATCGTCCATCTTCATCGTCCATCATCCATCGTCCATCGTCCATCTCCAGCGTCCATCGTCCATCTCCATCGTCCATCGTCCATCGTCCATCGTCCATCTCCATCGTCCATCGTCCATCGTCCATCTTCCATCTTCATCGTCCATCGTCCATCTCCATCGTCCATCGTCCATCTGAATCTACATCTCAATCTCAATCTCAATCTCAATCTCCATCGTCCATCGTCCATCGTCCATCGTCCATCTCCATCTCCATCTCCGTCGTCCATATCCATCTCCATCTCCATCTCCATCGTCCATCGTCCTTCTTCACCTACATCGTCCATCGTCCATCGTCCATCACTCATCGCCCTAGGGTTAGGGTTAGGGTTAGCGTCCATCGTCCATCTCCTTCTCCATTTCCATCTCCATCGTCCATCTCCATCGTCCATCGTCCATCTCCATCTCCATTTCCATCTACATCCACCATCTCCATCTCCATCTCAATTTCCATCGTCCTTCGTCCATCGTCCATCTCCATCGTCCATCGTCCATCGTCCATCTCCATCGTCCATCTTCATCTCCATCTCCATCGTCCATTGTCCATCGTCCATCTCCATCTACATCTCCATCGTCCATCTCCATCTCCATCTCCGGGTTAGGGTAAGGGTTTGGGTTAGGGTTAGGGTTAGGTTTAGGGTTAGGATTAGGGTTTAGGGTTAGGGTTAGGGTTAGGGTTAGGGTTAGGGTTAGGGTTAGCGTCCATCGTCCATCTCCATTTCCATTTCCATCTCCATCGTCCATCGTTCATCTCCATCGTCCATCGTCCATCTCCATATCCATCTCCATCGTCCATCGTCCATCTTCCATCTTCATCGTCCATCGTCCATCTCCATCTCTATCTCGATCATCCATCGTCCATCGTCCATCGTCCATCGTCCATCGTCCATCGTCCATCGTCCATCGTCCATCGTCTATCTCCATCTCCATCTTCAACTCCATCGTCCATCGACCATCGTCCATCTTCATCGTCCATCATCCATCGTCCATCGTCCATCTCCATCGTCCATCGTCCATCTCCATCTCCATCGTCCATCGTCCATCTCCATCTCCATCTCCATCGTCCATCGTCCATCGTCCATCGTCCATCGTCCATCGTCCATCTCCATCTCCATTTACATCTCCATCGTCCATCTGCATCTCCATCGTCCATCGTCCACCGTCCATCTCCATCGTCTATCGTCCACCGTCCATCGTCCATCTCCATCTCCATCCCCATTTCCATCGTCCATCGTCAATATTCCATCGTCCATCTCCATCGTCCGTCGTCCATCGTCCATCGTCCATCATCCATCGTCCATCGTCCATCTCCATCGTCCATCGTCCATCTCCTTCTCCATCGTCCATCGTCCATCGCCATTCTCCATATATATCTCCATCGCCCATCTCCATCGTCTATCGTCCATTTCCATCGTCCATCGTCCATCGTCCATCGTCCATCGTCCATCTTCATCGTCCATCATCCATCGTCCATCGTCCATCTCCAGCGTCCATCGTCCATCTCCATCGTCCATCGTCCATCGTCCATCGTCCATCTCCATCGTCCATCGTCCATCGTCCATCTTCCATCTTCATCGTCCATCGTCCATCTCCATCGTCCATCGTCCATCTGAATCTACATCTCAATCTCAATCTCAATCTCAATCTCCATCGTCCATCGTCCATCGTCCATCGTCCATCGTCCATCTCCATCTCCATCTCCGTCGTCCATATCCATCTCCATCTCCATCTCCATCGTCCATCGTCCTTCTTCACCTACATCGTCCATCGTCCATCGTCCATCACTCATCGCCCTAGGGTTAGGGTTAGGGTTAGCGTCCATCGTCCATCTCCTTCTCCATTTCCATCTCCATCGTCCATCTCCATCGTCCATCGTCCATCTCCATCTCCATTTCCATCTACATCCACCATCTCCATCTCCATCTCAATTTCCATCGTCCTTCGTCCATCGTCCATCTCCATCGTCCATCGTCCATCGTCCATCTCCATCGTCCATCTTCATCTCCATCTCCATCGTCCATTGTCCATCGTCCATCTCCATCTACATCTCCATCGTCCATCTCCATCTCCATCTCCGGGTTAGGGTAAGGGTTTGGGTTAGGGTTAGGGTTAGGTTTAGGGTTAGGATTAGGGTTTAGGGTTAGGGTTAGGGTTAGGGTTAGGGTTAGGGTTAGGGTTAGGGTTAGCGTCCATCGTCCATCTCCATTTCCATTTCCATCTCCATCGTCCATCGTTCATCTCCATCGTCCATCGTCCATCTCCATATCCATCTCCATCGTCCATCGTCCATCTTCCATCTTCATCGTCCATCGTCCATCTCCATCTCTATCTCGATCATCCATCGTCCATCGTCCATCGTCCATCGTCCATCGTCCATCGTCCATCGTCCATCGTCTATCTCCATCTCCATCTTCAACTCCATCGTCCATCGACCATCGTCCATCTTCATCGTCCATCATCCATCGTCCATCGTCCATCTCCATCGTCCATCGTCCATCTCCATCTCCATCGTCCATCGTCCATCTCCATCTCCATCTCCATCGTCCATCGTCCATCTCCATCTCCATCGTCCATCTTCCATCTTCATCGTCCATCGTCCATCTCCATCGTCCATCGTCCATCTCCATCGTCCATCGTCCATCTCCATCGTCCATCTTCCATCTTCATCGTCCATCGTCCATCGTCCATCTCCTTCGTCCATCGTCCATCTCCATCGTCCATCGTCCATCGTCCATCTCCATCTCCATTTACATCTCCATCGTCCATCTGCATCTCCATCGTCCATCGTCCACCGTCCATCTCCATCGTCTATCGTCCACCGTCCATCGTCCATCTCCATCTCCATCCCCATTTCCATCGTCCATCGTCCATATTCCATCGTCCATCTCCATCGTCCGTCGTCCATCGTCCATCGTCCATCGTCCATCGTCCATCGTCCATCGTCCATCTTCCATCTTCATCGTCCATCATCCATCGTCCATCGTCCATCTCCATCGTCCATCGTCCATCTCCTTCTCCATCGTCCATCGTCCATCGCCATTCTCCATATATATCTCCATCGCCCATCTCCATCGTCTATCGTCCATTTCCATCGTCCATCGTCCATCGTCCATCGTCCATCGTCCATCGTCCATCGTCCATCTTCATCGTCCATCATCCATCGTCCATCGTCCATCTCCAGCGTCCATCGTCCATCTCCATCGTCCATCGTCCATCGTCCATCGTCCATCGTCCATCGTCCATCGTCCATCGTCCATCTCCATCTCCATCTCCAGCGTCTATCGTACATCTCCATCGTCCATCTTCATCTCCATCTCCATCGTCCATTTCCATCTCCCTCGTCCATCTCGATCGTCCATCTCCATCTCCATCTCCATCGTCCATCTCAATCTCAATCTCCATCGTCCATCGTCCATCGTCCATCGTCCATCGTCCATCTCCATCGTCCATCGTCCATCTCCATCTCCATCGTCCATTTCCATCTCCCTCGTCCATCTCCATCTCCATCGTCCATCTCCATCTCCATCTCCATCGTCCATCTCAATCTCAATCTCAATCTCCATCGTCCATCGTCCATCGTCCATCTCCATCGTCCATCGTCCATCTCCATCTCCATATCCATCTCCATCTCCATCGCCCATCGTCCATCTTCCATATTCATCGTCCATAGTCCATCTCCATCTCTATCTCGATCATCCATCGTCCATCGTCCATCGTCCATCGTCCATCGTCCATCGTCCATCGTCTATCTCCATCTCCATCTTCAACTCCATCGTCCATCGACCATCGTCCATCTTCCATCTTCATCGTCCATCATCCATCGTACATCTCCATCGTCCCTCGTCCATCTCCATCTCCATCTCCATCGTCCATCGTACATCTCCATCGTCCATCTCCATCTCCATATCCATCTCCATCTCCATCGCCCATCGTCCATCTTCCATCTTCATCGTCCATCGTCCATCTCCATCTCTATCTCGATCATCCATCGTCCATCGTCCATCGTCCATCGTCCATCGTCCGTCGTCCATCGTCCATCGTCTATCTCCATCTGCATCTTCAACTCCATCGTCCATCGACCATCGTCCATCTTCCATCTTCATCGTCCATCATCCATCGTACATCTCCATCGTCCCTCGTCCATCTCCATCTCCATCTCCATCGTCCATCGTACATCTCCATCGTCCATCTCCATCTCCATTTCCATCTCCATCGTCCATCGTCCACCGTCCACCGTCCACCGTCCATCTCCATCTCCATCGTCCATCTCCATCTCCATCTCCGGGTTAGGGTAAGGGTAAGGGTTTCGGTTAGGGTTAGGTTTAGGGTTAGGATTAGGGTTTAGGGTTAGGGTTAGGGTTAGCGTCCATCGTCCATCTCCATCTCCATTTCCATCTCCATCGTCCATCGTTCATCTCCATCGTCCATCGTCCATCTCCATATCCATCTCCATCTCCATCGCCCATCGTCCATCTTCCATCTTCATCGTCCATCGTCCATCTCCATCTCTATCTCGATCATCCATCGTCCATCGTCCATCGTCCATCGTCCATCGTCCATCGTCCATCGTCCATCGTCCATCGTCTATCTCCATCTCCATCTTCAACTCCATCGTCCATCGACCATCGTCCATCTTCCATCTTCATCGTCCATCATCCATCGTACATCTCCATCGTCCATCGTCCATCTCCATCTCCATCGTCCATCGTCCATCTCCATCTCCATCGTCCATCGTCCATCGTCCATCTCCATCGTCCATCGTCCATCTCCATCGTCCATCTTCATCTCCATCTCCATCGTCCATTGTCCATCGTCCATCTTCATCTACATCTCCATCGTCCATCTCCATCTCCATCTCCGGGTTAGGGTAAGGGTTTGGGTTAGGGTTAGGTTTAGGGTTAGGATTAGGGTTTAGGGTTAGGGTTAGGGTTAGGGTTAGGGTTAGGGTTAGGGTTAGCGTCCATCGTCCATCTCCATCTCCATTTCCGTCTCCATCGTCCATCTCCATCTCCATCGTCCATCGTCCACCGTCCACCGTCCATCTCCATCTCCATAGTCCATCGTCCATCGTCCATCGTCCATCGTCCATCGTCCATCGTCCATCTCCATCTCCATCCCCATTTCCATCGTCCATCGTCCATATTCCATCGTCCATCTCCATCGTTCGTCGTCCATCGTCCATCGTCCATCGTCCATCTCCATCTCCATCTCCATTTCCATCTCCATCTGCATCGTCCATCTCCATCTCCATCTCCATTTCCATCGTCCTTCGTCCATCGTCCATCGTCCATCGTCCATCTCCATCGTCCATCTTCATCTCCATCTCCATCGTCCATTGTCCATCGTCCATCTCCATCTACATCTCCATCGTCCATCTCCATCTCCATATGCGGGTTAGGGTAAGGGTTTGGGTTAGGGTTAGGTTTAGGGTTAGGGTTAGGATTAGGGTTTAGGGTTAGGGTTAGGGTTAGGGTTAGCGTCCATCGTCCATCTCCTTCTCCATTTCCATCTCCATCGTCCATCTCCATCTCCATCGTCCATCGTCCACCGTCCACCGTCCATCGTCCATCTCCATCGTCCATCTCCATCGTCCATCTCCATCTCCATCGTCCATCGTCCACCGTCCACCGTCCATCTCCATCTCCATCGTCCATCTCCATCGTCCATCTCCATCTCCTTCTCCGGGTTAGGGTTAGGATTAGGGTTTAGGGTTAAGGTTAGGGTTAGGGTTAGGGTTATGGTTAGGATTAACGTCCATCGTCCATCTCCATCTCCATATCCATCTCCATCTCCATCGTCCATCGTCCATCTTCCATCTTCCATCTTCATCGTCCATCGTCCATCTCCATCTCTATCACGATCATCCATCGTCCATCGTCCATCGTCCATCGTCCATCGTCCATCGTCCATCGTCCATCGTCCATCGTCCATCGTCCATCGTCTATCTCCATCTCCATCTTCAACTCCATCTTCCATCTCCATCGTCCATCGTCCATCTCCATCTCCATCTCCATCGTCCATCGTCCATCTCCATCGTCCATCGTCCATCTCCATCGTCCATCGTCCATCGTCCATCGTCCATCTCCATCGTCCATCGTCCATCTGAATCTACATCTCAATCTCAATCTCAATCTCCATCTACATCGTCCATCTCCATATCCATCTCCATTTCCATCGTCCTTTGTCCACCTTCCATCTTCATCGTCCATCATCCATCTTCCATCGTCCATCGTCCATCGTCCATCGTCCATCTCCATCTCCATCGTCCATCGTCCACCGTCCATCTCCATCTCCATAGTCCATCTTCCATCGTCCATCGTCCATCTCCATCGTCCATCTCCATCTCCATCTCCATCCCCATTTCCATCGTCCATTGTCCATATTCCATCGTCCATCTCCGTCGTCCGTCGTCCATCGTCCATCGTCCATCTCCATCGTCCATCGTCCATCTTCCATCTTTATCGTCCATCATCCATCGTCCATCGTCCATCTCCATCGTCCATCGTCCATCGTCCATCGTCCATCGTCCATCGTCCATCGTCCATCGCCCTTCTCCATCTATATCTCCATCGCCCATCTCCATCGTCTATCGTCCATTTCCATCTCCCTCGTCCATCTCCATCTCCATCGTCCATCGTACATCTCCATCGTCCATCTCCATCTCCATTTCCATCTCCATCGTCCATCGTCCACCGTCCACCGTCCATCTCCATCTCCATCGTCCATCTCCATCTCCATCTCCGGGTTAGGGTAAGGGTTTCGGTTAGGGTTAGGTTTAGGGTTAGGATTAGGGTTTAGGATTAGGGTTAGGGTTAGGGTTAGCGTCCATCGTCCATCTCCATCTCCATTTCCATCTCCATCGTCCATCGTTCATCTCCATCGTCCATCGTCCATCTCCATCTCCATATCCATATCCATCTCCATCGCCCATCGTCCATCTTCCATCTTCATCGTCCATCGTCCATCTCCATCTCTATCTCGATCATCCATCGTCCATCGTCCATCGTCCATCGTCCATCGTCCATCGTCCATCGTCCATCGTCTATCTCCATCTCCATCTTCAACTCCATCGTCCATCGACCATCGTCCATCTTCCATCTTCATCGTCCATCATCCATCGTACATCTCCATCGTCCCTCGTCCATCTCCATCTCCATCTCCTTCGTCCATCTCCATCTCCATCTCCGGGTTAGGGTAAGGGTTTCGGTTAGGGTTAGGTTTAGGGTTAGGATTAGGGTTTAGGGTTAGGGTTAGCGTCCATCGTCCATCTCCATCTCCATTTCCATCTCCATCGTCCATCGTTCATCTCCATCGTCCATCGTCCATCTCCATCTCCATATCCATCTCCATCTCCATCGCCCATCGTCCATCTTCCATCTTCATCGTCCATCGTCCATCTCCATCTCTATCTCGATCATCCATCGTCCATCGTCCATCGTCCATCGTCCATCGTCCATCGTCCATCGTCCATCGTCCATCGTCTATCTCCATCTCCATCTTCAACTCCATCGTCCATCGACCATCGTCCATCTCCATCTCCATCGTCCATCTCCAACGTCCACCTGAATCTACATCTCAATCTCAATCTCCATCGTCCATCGTCCATCTCCTTCGTCCATCGTCCATCTCCATCGTCCATCGTCCATCGTCCATCGTCCATCTCCATCTCCATTTACATCTCCATCGTCCATCTGCATCTCCATCGTCCATCGTCCACCGTCCATCTCCATCATCTATCGTCCACCGTCCATCGTCCATCTCCATCTCCATCCCCATTTCCATCGTCCATCGTCCATATTCCATCGTCCATCTCCATCGTCCGTCGTCCATCGTCCATCGTCCATCTCCATCGTCCATCGTCCATCTTCCATTTCCATCTCCCTCGTCCATCTCGATCGTCCATCTCCATCTCCATCGTCCATCTCAATCTCAATCTCCATCGTCCATCGTCCATCGTCCATCGTCCATCGTCCATCTCCATCGTCCATCGTCCATCTCCATCTCCATATCCATCTCCATCTCCATCGCCCATCTTCCATCTTCATCGTCCATCGTCCATCTCCATCGTCCATCGTCCATCTCCATCTCCATCGTCCATCGCCATTCTCCATCTATATCTCCATCGCCCATCTCCATCGTCTATCGTCCATTTCCATCTCCCTCGTCCATCTCCATCTCCATCTCCAGCGTCTATCGTACATCTCCATCGTCCATCTTCATCTCCATCTCCATCGTCCATTTCCATCTCCCTCGTCCATCTCGATCGTCCATCTCCATCTCCATCTCCATCGTCCATCTCAATCTCAATCTCCATCGTCCATCGTCCATCGTCCATCGTCCATCGTCCATCTCCATCGTCCATCGTCCATCTCCATCTCCATATCCATCTCCATCTCCATCGCCCATCTTCCATCTTCATCGTCCATCGTCCATCTCCATCTCTATCTCGATCATCCATCGTCCATCGTCCATCGTCCATCGTCCATCGTCCGTCGTCCATCGTCCATCGTCTATCTCCATCTCCATCTTCAACTCCATCGTCCATCGACCATCGTCCATCTTCCATCTTCATCGTCCATCATCCATCGTACATCTCCATCGTCCCTCGTCCATCTCCATCTCCATCTCCATCGTCCATCGTACATCTCCATCGTCCATCTCCATCTCCATTTCCATCTCCATCGTCCATCGTCCACCGTCCACCGTCCATCTCCATCTCCATCGTCCATCTCCATCTCCATCTCCGGGTTAGGGTAAGGGTTTCGGTTAGGGTTAGGTTTAGGGTTAGGATTAGGGTTTAGGGTTAGGGTTAGGGTTAGGGTTAGCGTCCATCGTCCATCTCCATCTCCATTTCCATCTCCATCGTCCATCGTTCATCTCCATCGTCCATCGTCCATCTCCATATCCATCTCAATCTCCATCGCCCATCGCCCATCGTCCATCTTCCATCTTCATCGTCCATCGTCCATCTCCATCTCTATCTCGATCATCCATCGTCCATCGTCCATCGTCCATCGTCCATCGTCTATCTCCATCTCCATCTTCAACTCCATCGTCCATCGACCATCGTCCATCTTCCATCTTCATCGTCCATCATCCATCGTACATCTCCATCGTCCATCGTCCATCTCCATCTCCATCTCCATCTCCATCGTCCATCTCCATCTCCATCGTCCATCGTCCATCGTCCATCTCCATCGTCCATCGTCCATCTCCATCGTCCATCTTCATCTCCATCTCCATCGTCCATTGTCCATCGTCCATCTCCATCTACATCTCCATCGTCCATCTCCATCTCCATCTCCGGGTTAGGGTAAGGGTTTGGGTTAGGGTTAGGTTTAGGGTTAGGATTAGGGTTTAGGGTTAGGGTTAGGGTTAGGGTTAGCGTCCATCGTCCATCTCCATCTCCATTTCCATCTCCATCGTCCATCGTTCATCTCCATCGTCCATCGTCCATCTCCATCTCCATATCCATATCCATCTCCATCGCCCATCGTCCATCTTCCATCTTCATCGTCCATCGTCCATCTCCATCTCTATCTCGATCATCCATCGTCCATCGTCCATCGTCCATCGTCCATCGTCCATCGTCCATCGTCCATCGTCTATCTCCATCTCCCTCTTCAACTCCATCGTCCATCGACCATCGTCCATCTTCCATCTTCATCGTCCATCATCCATCGTACATCTCCATCGTCCCTCGTCCATCTCCATCTCCATCTCCATCGTCCATCTCCATCTCCATCTCCGGGTTAGGGTAAGGGTTTCGGTTAGGGTTAGGTTTAGGGTTAGGATTAGGGTTTAGGGTTAGGGTTAGCGTCCATCGTCCATCTCCATCTCCATTTCCATCTCCCTCGTCCATCGTTCATCTCCATCGTCCATCGTCCATCTCCATCTCCATATCCATCTCCATCTCCATCGCCCATCGTCCATCTTCCATCTTCATCGTCCATCGTCCATCTCCATCTCTATCTCGATCATCCATCGTCCATCGTCCATCGTCCATCGTCCATCGTCCATCGTCCATCGTCCATCGTCCATCGTCTATCTCCATCTCCATCTTCAACTCCATCGTCCATCGACCATCGTCCATCTCCATCTCCATCGTCCATCTCCAACGTCCACCTGAATCTACATCTCAATCTCAATCTCCATCGTCCATCGTCCATCTCCTTCGTCCATCGTCCATCTCCATCGTCCATCGTCCATCGTCCATCGTCCATCGTCCATCTCCATCTCCATTTACATCTCCATCGTCCATCTGCATCTCCATCGTCCATCGTCCACCGTCCATCTCCATCATCTATCGTCCACCGTCCATCGTCCATCTCCATCTCCATCCCCATTTCCATCGTCCATCGTCCATATTCCATCGTCCATCTCCATCGTCCGTCGTCCATCGTCCATCGTCCATCTCCATCGTCCATCGTCCATCTTCCATCTTCATCGTCCATCATCCATCGTCCATCGTCCATCTCCATCGTCCATCGTCCATCTCCATCTCCATCGTCCATCGCCATTCTCCATCTATATCTCCATCGCCCATCTCCATCGTCTATCGTCCATTTCCATCTCCCTCGTCCATCTCCATCTCCATCTCCAGCGTCTATCGTACATCTCCATCGTCCATCTTCATCTCCATCTCCATCGTCCATTTCCATCTCCCTCGTCCATCTCCATCGTCCATCTCCATCTCCATCTCCATCGTCCATCTCAATCTCAATCTCCATCGTCCATCGTCCATCGTCCATCGTCCATCTCCATCGTCCATCGTCCATCTCCATCTCCATATCCATCTCCATCTCCATCGCCCATCTTCCATCTTCATCGTCCATCGTCCATCTCCATCTCTATCTCGATCATCCATCGTCCATCGTCCATCGTCCATCGTCCATCGTCCGTCGTCCATCGTCCATCGTCTATCTCCATCTCCATCTTCAACTCCATCGTCCATCGACCATCGTCCATCTTCCATCTTCATCGTCCATCATCCATCGTACATCTCCATCGTCCCTCGTCCATCTCCATCTCCATCTCCATCGTCCATCGTACATCTCCATCGTCCATCTCCATCTCCATTTCCATCTCCATCGTCCATCGTCCACCGTCCACCGTCCATCTCCATCTCCATCGTCCATCTCCATCTCCATCTCCGGGTTAGGGTAAGGGTTTCGGTTAGGGTTAGGTTTAGGGTTAGGATTAGGGTTTAGGGTTAGGGTTAGGGTTAGGGTTAGCGTCCATCGTCCATCTCCATCTCCATTTCCATCTCCATCGTCCATCGTTCATCTCCATCGTCCATCGTCCATCTCCATATCCATCTCCATCTCCATCTCCATCGCCCATCGCCCATCGCCCATCGTCCATCTTCCATCTTCATCGTCCATCGTCCATCTCCATCTCTATCTCGATCATCCATCGTCCATCGTCCATCGTCCATCGTCCATCGTCTATCTCCATCTCCATCTTCAACTCCATCGTCCATCGACCATCGTCCATCTTCCATCTTCATCGTCCATCATCCATCGTACATCTCCATCGTCCATCGTCCATCTCCATCTCCATCTCCATCGTCCATCGTCCATCTCCATCTCCATCGTCCATCGTCCATCGTCCATCTCCATCGTCCATCGTCCATCTCCATCGTCCATCTTCATCTCCATCTCCATCGTCCATTGTCCATCGTCCATCTCCATCTACATCTCCATCGTCCATCTCCATCTCCATCTCCGGGTTAGGGTAAGGGTTTGGGTTAGGGTTAGGTTTAGGGTTAGGATTAGGGTTTAGGATTAGGGTTTAGGGTTAGGGTTAGGGTTAGGGTTAGGATTAGGGTTAGGGTTAGGGTTAGGGTTAGCGTCCATCGTCCATCTCCATCTCCATTTCCGTCTCCATCGTCCATCTCCATCTCCATCGTCCATCGTCCACCGTCCACCGTCCATCTCCATCTCCATAGTCCATCGTCCATCGTCCATCGTCCATCTCCATCTCCATCCCCATTTCCATCGTCCATCGTCCATATTCCATCGTCCATCTCCATCGTTCGTCGTCCATCGTCCATCGTCCATCTTCCATCGTCCATCGTCCATCTCCATCTCCATCTCCATTTCCATCTCCATCTGCATCGTCCATCGTCCATCTCCATCTCCATCTCCATTTCCATCGTCCTTCGTCCATCGTCCATCGTCCATCTCCATCGTCCATCTTCATCTCCATCTCCATCGTCCATTGTCCATCTTCCATCTCCATCTACATCTCCATCGTCCATCTCCATCTCCATATGCGGGTTAGGGTAAGGGTTTGGGTTAGGGTTAGGTTTAGCGTTAGGGTTAGGATTAGGGTTTAGGGTTAGGGTTAGGGTTAGGGTTAGGATTAACGTCCATCTTCCATCTTCATCGTCCATCGTCCATCTCCATCTCTATCTCGATCATCCATCGTCCATCGTCCATCGTCCATCGTCCGTCGTCCATCGTCCATCGTCTATCTCCATCTGCATCTTCAACTCCATCGTCCATCGACCATCGTCCATCTTCCATCTTCATCGTCCATCATCCATCGTACATCTCCATCGTCCCTCGTCCATCTCCATCTCCATTTCCATCTCCATCGTCCATCGTCCACCGTCCACCGTCCATCTCCATCTCCATCGTCCATCTCCATCTCCATCTCCGGGTTAGGGTAAGGGTAAGGGTTTCGGTTAGGGTTAGGTTTAGGGTCAGGATTAGGGTTTAGGGTTAGGGTTAGGGTTAGCGTCCATCGTCCATCTCCATCTCCATTTCCATCTCCATCGTCCATCGTTCATCTCCATCGTCCATCGTCCATCTCCATCTCCATATCCATCTCCATCTCCATCGCCCATCGTCCATCTTCCATCTTCATCGTCCATCGTCCATCTCCATCTCTATCTCGATCATCCATCGTCCATCGTCCATCGTCCATCGTCCATCGTTCATCGTCCATCGTCCATCGTCTATCTCCATCTCCATCTTCAACTCCATCGTCCATCGACCATCGTCCATCTTCCATCTTCATCGTCCATCATCCATCGTACATCTCCATCGTCCATCGTCCATCTCCATCTCCATCGTCCATCGTCCATCTCCATCGTCCATCGTCCATCGTCCATCGTCCATCTCCATCGTCCATCGTCCATCTCCATCGTCCATCTTCATCTCCATCTCCATCGTCCATTGTCCATCGTCCATCTTCATCTACATCTCCATCGTCCATCTCCATCTCCATCTCCGGGTTAGGGTAAGGGTTTGGGTTAGGGTTAGGTTGAGGGTTAGGATTAGGGTTTAGGGTTAGGGTTAGGGTTAGGGTTAGGGTTAGGGTTAGGGTTAGCGTCCATCGTCCATCTCCATCTCCATTTCCGTCTCCATCGTCCATCTCCATCTCCATCGTCCATCGTCCACCGTCCACCGTCCACCGTCCATCTCCATCTCCATAGTCCATAGTCCATCGTCCATCGTCCATCGTCCATCGTCCATCGTCCATCTCCATCTCCATCCCCATTTCCATCGTCCATCGTCCATATTCCATCGTCCATCTCCATCGTTCGTCGTCCATCGTCCATCGTCCATCGTCCATCTCCATCTCCATCTCCATTTCCATCTCCATCTGCATCGTCCATCTCCATCTCCATCTCCATTTCCATCGTCCTTCGTCCATCGTCCATCGTCCATCGTCCATCTCCATCGTCCATCTTCATCTCCATCTCCATCGTCCATTGTCCATCGTCCATCTCCATCTACATCTCCATCGTCCATCTCCATCTCCATATGCGGGTTAGGGTAAGGGTTTGGGTTAGGGTTAGGTTTAGGGTTAGGGTTAGGATTAGGGTTTAGGGTTAGGGTTAGGGTTAGGGTTAGCGTCCATCGTCCATCTTCATCTCCATCTCCATCGTCCATTGTCCATCGTCCATCTCCATCTACATCTCCATCGTCCATCTCCATCTCCATCTCCGGGTTAGGGTAAGGGTTTCGGTTAGGGTTAGGTTTAGGGTTAGGATTAGGGTTTAGGGTTAGGGTTAGGGTTAGGGTTAGCGTCCATCGTCCATCTCCATCTCCATTTCCATCTCCATCGTCCATCGTTCATCTCCATCGTCCATCGTCCATCTCCATCTACATATCCATCTCCATCTCCATCGCCCATCGTCCATCTTCCATCTTCATCGTCCATCGTCCATCTCCATCTCTATCTCGATCATCCATCGTCCATCGTCCATCGTCCATCGTCCATCGTCCATCGTCCATCGTCCATCGTCCATCGTCTATCTCCATCTCCATCTTCAACTCCATCGTCCATCGACCATCGTCCATCTTCCATCTTCATCGTCCATCATCCATCGTACATCTCCATCGTCCATCGTCCATCTCCATCTCCATCGTCCATCGTCCATCTCCATCTCCATCGTCCATCGTCCATCGTCCATCTCCATCGTCCATCGTCCATCTTCCATCTTCATCGTCCATCGTCCATCTCCATCTCCATCGTCCATCTCCATCGTCCATCTGAATCTACATCTCAATCTCAATCTCAATCTCCATCGTCCATCGTCCATCTCCTTCGTCCATCGTCCATCTCCATCGTCCATCGTCCATCTTCCATCTCCATCTCCATTTACATCTCCATCGTCCATCTGCATCTCCATCGTCCATCGTCCACAGTCCATCTCCATCGTCTATCGTCCACCGTCCATCGTCCATCTCCATCTCCATCTCCATCCCCATTTCCATCGTCCATCGTCCATATTCCATCGTCCATCTCCATCGTCCGTCGTCCATCGTCCATCGTCCATCTCCATCGTCCATCGTCCATCTTCCATCTTCATCGTCCATCATCCATCGTCCATCGTCCATCGTCCATCGTCCATCGTCCATCTCCATCTCCATCGTCCATCGTCCATCGCCATTCTCCATCTATATCTCCATCGCCCATCTCCATCGTCTATCGTCCATTTCCATCTCCCTCGTCCATCTCCATCTCCATCTCCAGCGTCCATCGTACATCTCCATCGTCCATCTTCATCTCCATCTCCATCGTCCATTTCCATCTCCCTCGTCCATCTCCATCGTCCATCGTCCATCTCCATCTCCATCGTCCATCTCAATCTCAATTTCAATCTCCATCGTCCATCGTCCATCGTCCATCGTCCATCTCCATCGTCCATCTTCATCTCCATCTCCATCGTCCATTGTCCATCGTCCATCTCCATCTACATCTCCATCGTCCATCTCCATCTCCATCTCCGGGTTAGGGTAAGGGTTTGGGTTAGGGTTAGGTTTAGGGTTAGGATTAGGGTTTAGGGTTAGGGTTAGGGTTAGGGTTAGGGTTAGGGTTAGGGTTAGGGTTAGGTTTAGGGTTAGGGTTAGCGTCCATCGTCCATCTCCATCTCCATTTCCGTCTCCATCGTCCATCTCCATCTCCATCGTCCATCGTCCACCGTCCACCGTCCATCTCCATCTCCATCGTCCATCGTCCACCGTCCACCGTCCATCTCCATCTCCATCGTCCATCTCCATCGTCCATCGTCCATCGTCCATCTCCATCGTCCATCTTCCATCTTCATCGTCCATCGTCCGTCGTCCATCTCCTTCGTCCGTCGTCCATCTCCTTCGTCCATCGTCCATCGTCCATCGTCCATCGTCCATCGTCCATCTCCATCTCCATCGTCCATCGTCCACCGTCCATCCCCATTTCCATCGTCCATCGTCCATATTCCATCGTCCATCTCCGTCGTCCGTCGTCCATCGTCCATCGTCCATCGTCCATCTCCATCGTCCATCGTCCATCTTCCATCTTTATCGTCCATCATCCATCGTCCATCGTCCATCTCCATCGTCCATCGTCCATCGTCCATCTCCATCGTCCATCGTCCATCGTCCATCGTCCATCGTCCATCGTCCATCATCCATCGCCCTTCTCCATCTATACCTCCATCGCTCATCTCCATCGTCTATCGTCCATTTCCATCTCCCTCGTCCATCTCCATCTCCATCGTCCATCGTACATCTCGATCGTCCATCTCCATCTCCATTTCCATCTCCATCGTCCATCGTCCACCGTCCACCGTCCATCTCCATCGTCCATCTCCATCTCCATCTCCGGGTTAGGGTAAGGGTTTGGGTTAGGGTTAGGTTTAGGGTTAGGATTAGGGTTTAGGGTTAGGGTTAGGGTTAGGGTTAGGGTTAGGGTTAGGGTTAGCGTCCATCGTCCATCTCCATCTCCATTTCCGTCTCCATCGTCCATCTCCATCTCCATCGTCCATCGTCCACCGTCCACCGTCCATCTCCATCTCCATAGTCCATCGTCCATCGTCCATCGTCCATCTCCATCTCCATCCCCATTTCCATCGTCCGTCGTCCATATTCCATCGTCCATCTCCATCGTCCATCGTCCATCTCCATCTCCATCTCCATTTCCATCTCCATCTGCATCGTCCATCTCCATCTCCATCTCCATTTCCATCGTCCTTCGTCCATCGTCCATCGTCCATCGTCCATCTCCATCTCCATCTCCATTTCCATCTCCATCTGCATCGTCCATCTCCATCTCCATCTCCATTTCCATCGTCCTTCGTCCATCGTCCATCGTCCATCGTC